>OY728165.1:1213129158-1213339158 GCA_963277665.1 Viscum album
AATAAAGATCAGGGATATTATAGTCGGTATTAGAGGATAGGTTTAGTTATTTTTGGGTTTAGGATTAGAAAACCCTAGTGAAAGCCTTAAGGATAATACTAAGTGTAATAAAAACATCTATAATTTTTGGTTAGTATTTAGTAAGTTGTTTATCATGCAAATAAATCCCAGAATGGATATGAGGATGTAGAGACGGCTTTAGCATAAATGTATCCTAGGGGTCAAACCCGAAAACACCACTTTGAGCTAGACTCGAACAAGAACTGGTGCACGACAACGGGCCTTGATGCACTATTTGTTATGAAAATCCTAGGGGATATGATTTGGTAAATTCATAAGCTTAGTACAAACCATTATTAAGGGTATAAATAAAATTCCCTTAAGATAATATGTTGGGATGTAGATCATGCATAACATATATTAAAGCCTATAAATCATAAGTTAAGGAAATAAAAGTAATTTATAAGTCACCCATTTTTTTCATTGGATTTCCCATTATGAATTACCCCTAATTATCATTTTATTCCAGCCAATGGTTAGTAATAGGAGGAATAGGGATAAAACCCTATGTGAAGATCAATATGATGACTATTCTATTGAGATGCCCAATCTGATGGGAGTGAGAATCATAGACATTATCATGATAGTTTCTCAATTAACTCAAGTTCTGAATAGAAACATGGGTCAAGAGGAACATTCAACACCCCCCCAATAAAGAACAATTTGTAATCGAGAGATTCATTATAAAAATGCCTCCTACTTTTAATGGATCATCTGATCCCTCAATCGATGAACAATGGATCAACTCCATTGAGAAGATCTTATCCATCCTTCAATGTTAAAAAAAAGAGAAGGTAATTTTGGCTAGTTATTTTTTGGAGGGTGAAGATAGACAATGGTGGACATTGATAAAAAATAAGAAGCCTGAGGAGAATATTGAGTCATTGGAATGGGAGGATTTCTGGAATTTTTTTCAAGAAATATTTTCCTCACACCCTCCGACTTAAGATGGGAAGGGACTTCCTTGAACTCAAGAAAAAAGATAAATAATCCATCAGAGTGTACGAGGAAAACATTATAAGTCTTTCACAATATGCCTCTAGATTTTTTGTTACCCCATAATTCAATGTTGACCTCTTAATTGGTGGGTTAAAACCTAGCCTGCTGAAATCCCTAGCAATTCATGAATTTGACAGTTATGAGGAAATTATCCGATGTTCCCTCAAATTTGAAATAGAAATCGACGAATTTTAGGGGTATCATGGGGATAAAAAGTGTATGACAGAATTTATTTCTGGCGGTCTAATGGACAAATCCAATGGTGCTGATAAAATCCAACACCCCACTTTCCAAAGGTGCAGAAATAAGAACCAAAGAAATTGCTTGAAGGGGGCGAGGAAATTCTTTACCTGTGGAAGAGAAGGGAACCTTGATATTAAATACCGACAAGAGAAACCTGCAGATGTGATAAAGGAGATGAATGATCCATTCGACCCTTAACACATTGTTCATTTCCTCAACTGCCAAGAACCAGGGTACTTTGCAAACCGATTCCCTAAGCCAAGAGGTTTCACAGGCAACCAAAAACCTCAAAGGCAGAAGGGGAGACAGTTTTCCATTAATAATTTCAAATTGAACCTTGAAAATGAAGTGGTGACAGGTACGCTAGTTATTCAGTCATGAAAAGTGAACACACATTTTGATTCTAGTTCTAAGAATTCTTTTCTATCCCAAAAGTTTAGTAGAACAATCCCAACACCACCACAAATCACGGATGTAAAGATGTCGGTGAGTATGGAAAATGGGGAAATCATTGTATCCCATGAATATAACTCCTAATCAGTCATAATTTGTGGATTGAACATCATAGAGAGCCTATTCATATTCTCTCTGGTGAAATTTGAGGAAATTATTAGCATGGATTTACTTTCCTTATATAGACCCAACATGAATTCTCATGAGAGATAAATCACTCTACATATGGCGAATAGACCCCCAATTATGAACTTGTTCAAGGTGGAGGATGAATATTCCATAGCACCCTCATCTCATGTGTGGATATTACTACCCTATGAAAATTCATATCTAGATCAGATGATTGAGTCTAAGGAAGAAACCATTTTTGAAGACATTCCAATTGTGAGGGAATTCGCTGAAGTGTTTCCTGAGGAATTGTAAGGTCTTCCTCCTAGAAGAGATATTTAATTCTCAATTGATCTTATTCCTAGGGATTTTCCAATATCCAATACTCTGTATAGAATGGATATCGTAGAACTTGAGGAGATGAAGAAACAACTACAGGATAATCTGGATAAAGGGTTTTTGTACCCAAGTGCTTCACCATGGGGTGCACCGGTCCTCTTCATCATGAATAAGGATGGTTCAATGCACCTTTGCATTGATTATCGCGATCGAAACAAAATCAAGATAAAGAACAAGTATCATCTTCCCTAAATTGATGACTTGTTCAATCAGCTATGTGGAGAACAATACTTCTCTAAGGTAGATTTGTGGTCAGGATATTACCATGTATGGGTGAAGAAGGAGGATGTCCCTAAGACTAATTTTCATACATGATACTGGCAATATGAATTCATATTAACGCCTTTCAGACTCATTAATTCTCTAGTGATATTGATGGACATGATGAATAGAGTCTTTAGAGATTACCTCAACAAATTTTTGGTAGTATTTATGGACGATATTCTAATATACTCTAAAACCAAGGATGATAATGAGGAGAATCTAAGAACTATACTAGAGACCTTGAGAAAAGGGAAGCTCTATAAAAAGTACAAAAAGTGTTATTTCTGGTTTAAGGAGGTCTCATTCATGGTCCATATCATCACAAATAATGGGATATTTGTGGATCCATCCAAGATAGGAGAAATTTTGGGGTGGCCGATGTGAATATCGGTAATGGATATCTGTAGCTTTCTAGGGATAGCTAGATATTATTGCCGATTTTTGATAAATTTATCATGAATTTCAAACCCTCTTGCCAAGCTATATTAAAAGGGAGTCAAGTTTTCATAGAGTGATTAATATAAAGATACCTTCATGGAGTTGAAAAGAAGGCTTATCATTGTCCTCAAGCTCACACTACCCTCGAGTGAAGAACATTTTGTGGTATTTAGTGATGATTTGAAGAAGGGTCTAGGTTGTTTGTTGATAAAAAATGATGATTTAATTGCCTATGATTTGAGGAAATTGAAATTTCATGGGAAAAACTATCCAAAAATGATCTGGATTTGGAAGCAGTAATCTTTGTCTTGATATTTTGGCATCATTACCTTTTTGGGGAGAAGTGTGAAATTTATACGGATCAAAAAAGCCTCTGGTATATATTCACATAGAAATATTTAAACATGCATCAATGAATACGGTCAGAGCAGATCAAAGTCAATGACTACTCAATCCATTACCACCTTGGGAAAGTGAACAAGGTGGAAGATGATCTATGTAGAATAAAACTACCAATTCTATCATTGATGAGAATTTAAAAGGATCCGATCTTCTTAGATTTGATGAATATGGAAATGGGAATCATAAATAAGTGAACATCATCAGTCCTTTTATAAATGATTGCTGAAATTTATCTTTTAGAAAGGTTAAAGTATGCTCAAAGGGATGATGTGGGAATTCAAAAGAAAGTATAAACTATCAAAAAATGGAAATCCTCATAGTTTAATGTTAATGAAGAAGGAATTGTGAGATATGGGACAATACTATGCGTTTCATCATGTCCAATGTTAAAGAAATAACTTTTGGATGATGTAGATAGCTTGATTTTCTCCTTCACCCAGGAATCTCAAAGATGTATCAAGATCTCTGAGGGCATTATTGATGGGAAAAAAGGAAGAAGGAGATCACTGAGTAAACATCAAAGTGCATGGTATGTCATCAAGTGAAGGCTGAGAGGCATAAGTCTAATGGGATTATTCCACCATTACCCATACTACCATGGAAATGGGAGAACATCACAATGTAATGTTTCACCGGACATCCAAAGACATCCAAAGGAAACAATTATATATAGGTTTTTTTGGATCGTATTAAAAATAATGAACAATTAATTTCAATTCGAGAGGATTTATACTTGGATAAATTGGAAAAAATTTATATCAGATAAGTGGTAAGGCTACATGGAGTACCACTATCAATTATATCTGATCAAGATCCAAGATTTACCACTATGTTCTGGATGATTATTCAATATGCTCTGAATTCTGAGCTGAAATTCAATACATCTAATCATCCTAAAACTGATGGTCATTCTATGTAGACTATTCAAACACATGATAACATGATGATAGCATGCCCAATGGACTTTAAAAGAGGATGGAATCAAAATCTCCCTCTAGTTGAGTTCTCTTACAACAACAGTTTCAACTCAATCATCCAAATGGTTCCTTATGAAGCCCTTTATGGGAAGAGGTGTAGAACACTGACATGTTGGGATGAGGTTGGGGAGAGAAAATTCTTAGGTCCAAAAATGGTTGAATAAATGGTGGAGAAGGTTAAGACCATCCAGTAACACATTAAATCTTCTCAGAGTCGACAAAAGCACTATGCTGATAACAATTGATGACACCTAGAGTTTGATGTTGGGGGCATGGTATTACTCTGCATATCATTGTTGAAGAGAGTTATTATATTTGGGAAGAAGGGAAATCTTATTCCAAGGTACAACGACCCTTTTGAGATCCTTGATCACATTAGAGTAGTGGCCTATTGACTAACACTCCCAACGAACCTATATCAATTACATGATGTGTTCTATGTATCACTCTTGAAGAATTGCGTACCTGACCCATATCATGTACTCAATCCAGATGTGGTACAATTGGAGAATGAACTCTCCTATGAGGAGAAGCCGATAAAGATCTTAGATTGTAGGGAAAAATTTATACGAAATAAGACAATGCCACTCGTCTTGGCGTTGTGGAGAAACCTCAAGTTTGAATAAGGATCTTGGGAATCAGAGGAATTAATGATGTAGAGTTACCCGCATCAATTTTAGTGTGGGAAAAATAAATTTTGATGGAAAAATTTCTTTAGGGGGAAGATTGTAATGACCCAAACATCTTTCAATGAAAATTCTTCTTGATCTAATTAAATGTATTATTATTTAAAATGGTTATATGAATTTCCTTGGTTTTATGTGTTTTGGATTTCAAAATACAATTAAGAATTTTGTCCATTGATAATATATTCACTGAAGAATGATCACATGATTAATATAAATATATGGCTTAAAAAAAATCCAATTTACTTAAACAAAGGATGTGATGGCCTCATCCAATAGAATTGCTCTGTACGATGCCCATTTTTTAGAGCTCAGAATGGAGTTTCCGTCATTGGGCTTTTCTCTTGATGAAGCCCAATCCGAGCTTCAAAAAGTTAAGCTCAAACGGAACCACCTACGGGATAAGTGGAAGTTGATAGATATTAACACCCAAGTAATGTTATCCAAGCCACTACAAGAGTATGTCACCGTCGCATATCTTACCTGTCGATCTTATGTGGGTGTTATAAGGGGCTATGTAACAATATATTAGAACTATGGTTATGTACATTATTTTTTTATAGAATAAAAAATTTACAATCATTATTACTTTGTAAATAGTTTCCTTTAAAGAACAAATAGTATTTTTAGTTAATATACAATTAAGAAATCTATTTTGATAAATTAATGGATTTTTGGAATTAAATTATATTTTAATAAAATATTATTATTACAAAATTAATTTTTATTAAATATAAATTATCGTATAATTTTTATGAATACAATTGTAATTTTTTTTATGGTTTCAAAGCCGTTTTTGTCAAAACCCATGAATCTTTGACAAATTACAGTTTTTATATTAAAAAGTAAAAATCAAAATATTTATAAAAATATTTAGAAATAATGAAAATTATTTTTGGAATCTGGACGTCGAAATTATCCAACAGTGAAGTATATATATTTTTCTGAGAAAGTAGAATTGATGGGTAAAAATTAAATACAGTTTTAATATCTAATGTGTTTTATGACATCAAAATGACCCAATAGTGATGTAATAAAATACTATAAATGGGTTACTCGTCCAATAAACATTTCAACTTTAAAATATTGCGATTTTAGATTTTTTTGGTTCATTTGGTGGTGTCTTAGTGGACACTCTATGATTATAAAACATTTTTAATTTTTTAATTTATTTCCTTGAGAGTATGATTCACCTCCACATAAGCAAGCTTAATATTTTAAGAGGTTCATCCAATGGAATTGTAAAATAATTTTTTCCACTCCCCTTTGGCCAAAATCATGGGGAAACACTATGGACTACTTTTTGGTTTTGATTAGTTTAATGTGTGGTGTCCAAAAACTAAATAATAAAGAATTCCCCCTCTTTTCCTATATAAACTCACCAAAGCTCCCACTTACATTTCACTCATTTTTTTTTGGAAATTAACCAACCTCTTACCTACTCTCTCTATAATCCTCCAAAGGATCCCCATGCTCCCCAAAAGCCTCTCTCAAGCCCTCCCAAGCCTTTGGGATCACACTTCCAAGTAAGGTATTTCTTCCTTTCTCATTTTTCCCAACATTCTTAATGTTGTTATTCCATTTTAATTTTAACTAAAAAAGTTGTGGTATGACTTCAATACAACCCCATAATTAAATCCTAATGTTTGAATGATTATAGACCTCTTTATCTCTCATTAATTCCTCCCATGTACACCCGTTACCATGCCGAAATTTTGTAAGGGATTATCTCTCTTCATTTAAATTCAAGAAATTCGTTTGTATTATGAATCTAAATTACATTACATATGTTGGGACATGTATCTATATGACCCACATACTTTACATTTCATGTAAATATGACGAGACACTCATTTATCTCTCATCACCCATTTTTATGTATTCTTATGTCATGCCGTTATGCTACCGAAATGACACTGTGATTTTCCAATCCAAATTTACTGTGTAGTGAATCTCATGCCCATTTATCTTTCTCGGGTATTCACCTTTATTCACATTTAATTATTGATTATATAATTTCTTTTAATAATTTATCATTTATTTATCATGGAATAAATGATGATTTTTAACAAATTCATGTTATATGATTCATGTGGTACATTTATGCATGAAATGAAATGATTAAGAAGAGTGTGCTTTGATAGCACTCCAATGCATTGTGTAAAGTTTAGGATCATGATAAATCATGTGAAAATAGTGTTTAATCATGATAATTAATGTTCAATGAGGGTTTACTCATGATTCATGTGCAATGAGCCTTCGATCATGCTAATACAATTTTAAGTGTTGTTTCCACATTTCCATGATATGATAATCATTCTATATCATGCCTTTATGTTCATGTTTCCCTTATTATCCATTGATATGCCTATTTCCTGAAATTTACTATATTCTTAATGTTATTCCTTGTTTACTCCCTTACCAGGCTTTATAGATCACCCTTTTCTTATTCATGTCCTTAGGTTATCTCATGCAATGGTCAGTACGAAGGAATGCGTGTGGTCATGTAAAAGATGTTTTTAATAATGTTGTGTGTTTAATGTTTTAAGTTGTTTTGTAATGTTCTTAATCCCCAAAGAAACTAGAACTCTTGATCTTATATGTTCTATCAAGTGAAGTTTTTATGTAATAAATTATGTTTAAGTTTGAAATAAAGAGCATGGTTGTTATATTGTTCCTCATAGAAGCACCCCCTTAACGAGAGGCTCCACTAGGTACATAGTACTAGACGGCATAGTAATTGATAATGTCTGTGTCAAAATAGACGACCTACATATTGGTTTTATTATATGAAAATCCACCCTATCCCCCTCCGACACCTCCAATGCTAAAAATAAACCAAAATACATGAGGTATAGATAAAATTGGATCTAAATTATACCTCATATGCATATAGGGTGTTTAAAAAATAATATGTTTTTAATAATTTGACTACCTCCACTATGGGCGGTGATGCCTTTGTTGGGGGAAGCTTTGTGGGACCATAAATGCTTCACAAGTAGCATAGTCAACACCAAACCAATGGAAAAGGATGAAATCAATTTCCATTGGTTGTACTGGATAGTAAATGAGATAATTGATATTTTGATATATTAATAATGATTTATTATAATCAAATTTTAATAGTCATAAAATAATAAATTAAAATAATATATTTATTAAAATATTTTTTCAAAAAATTAAAATTAATATCCAATTCAATGAGGGGGCTCTATAATCAAACCTCATGGGACTATTTATACCGCCACCTTCTATATTATATATTCCCCTTGAAAATAAATCCACGAATAACATGTGTTTAAGAGATTCAATTTTCCTATTTATAGAAAAAACCTAATTTGGGATTCATTAAACATGTTATCTGGCAACAATTATGTCAGTATTAGTTAAAACATTAAATTACAAGAAATATTACACTAATACAATCTCAATATGAGGTCTATTTTAATTGAAATCCTTATTTTTCTCCAACTCTAAAAAAAATATTATTTTCATTAAAATAATTATATAATCGAATGTATTTAAAATTCAAAAAATAAAATTCCCCTAACTCATTATAAACATTCAACCAGTTATAAACTATATATTAAGAGTTTAATGAAGGATCCTAAAATTTAACTCAATCCTAGATACTGGGATAAAAATATAATTTTATCTGAATTCACATAAAATTCTGAAAATTTTATATTAGATATAAACATCTCGTATAGAGTAATTAAACTAGAAAAGGTTAAATTTTATGAAAACATATATCTTGATATTTGTTAAAATAAAAAAGGATTAAATTTATAAAAAAATATAAGGTATTTTGAAGACAAAACAAACGAAATTTAAATTATCAAATCAGATATCCTTAATAAATGAATGTATTTTTATGGAACTAGTGACATCCCATATATTACATAAAATTAAATTATATAGTATTTTCACTACTAATAGTTTTGTATATTTAGTATCAAGATCATATAATGGAATGTTTTTATATTTTTTTTAACATTTCAATCATCTTTGGGAAATCTAATATATTATCTTCAAAACACACTTTCTTTTATTCAATATGATTAATATCATTGAATACACTTGTAAAAATATTATACTATAACCTAACAATTTTTTATTTTATTCATAATATGAATGTAATTATTATGTTTTCTTTTCAAAATAATTTTAACTGAGGTCAATTTTGTAATAGATCAGGTGTTCTATAACTCATTTTGACCGATTCACTAAGAGTAAAGACCACATAAATATGGACACGAGGTCCTTGAAGTGTCATTTACATGTTATGTAGATAACATTTTCAACTCTTTGACTCAATATTCAAATTTTTAAATACAATTAAAAACTATCCATTTTAAACTCTTATTTATACTAATTGTTTCAACATTATTCATATTTTACTAAATTAAATAAAAAAAATGAAATGATGTATAAATTTATTAATAAAAACTCAAAAACACACACCAAAATGTAAATAAATATTTACACAAACAAACACATACTTGGAAAGATAAAAACAATCCAAATATACATAAATAGACACACACATGAACAAATAAACAATACACACAAATGAAATGCACGCACAGATGGGAAATATATATATAATTTATATATATAATGTTTCATATTTATATATAACATATATAATGTATAATTATAAATAATATGTAATGTTTACATGATAAAAATATATATAAAGTGTACATAATAAAACTTACATAACACGTACACCTAAAAATATTATATATATATAAAGGGTACATATATATAATAATACACACTAAAAAATTATTTGTATATATATATATTATAAAATATATATTCATTACATATTTTATATACACATAATAATATGTAAATTGGTAGAGAGAACCAAAATATATTTATAAAAAAAGGTATAATAATAAGAGTATACAAAAAAAAATTGATAGTCATTGAAAGGATATATGGTCAAAATTTTCAATGAAATCACTATAATCCACTAACAATTTGGTAAATCTTCATATAAAAAAAATCATATATGGAATAATAAGGATAGAATTTATGGCCAAGGTTTATAAAAATTTTAGAGCCCTTCTTTGTGATATACGTAAAAACATGGTAATAAGGAAGATTTTTTCAATTATTTTTTTAGAAATAATTAAGAGAAAATTTCAAATTTCATTTTTGGTTAGTGATGAGAAAGGAATTATTAATTAAATCTTTGGTCCTTGGGAGGTCAATGTGTGTTAATCCTTTTTTACGCAAGTTAAGGAGTTGTTATAGAACTACCGAACCATGTAAACATAACCAATATATATCAAACATTATATTTACACACACACACACATATATATGTGTATATTTAGTCATATATATATATTATATATTTTGGTATTTAATTAACTATTTATTGTTATATTAACATATATATATATATATTTTAAGGATGGAATTTATTTTGTGAACCACTTCAAAGGAAGTGATTACAAACATAGTAGGAAATTCCAAAATTTGAAGCTCCATTAAAAACATGAAAATGATGAAAAAAATAAAATCATACCAATCATCCATAATATTTTTAGAAAAAAACACCTCCTAATAAACCGACCCTTAGAGGAGAAATTACTATCATGATTTTTGAGATGGAGTGCATTAAGACATGAAATTATAGAGGTGTGATGTTATATATCATTATTAATGATTACTATATATAAAATTATAAGATTATTATTTATATAACCTTTTAAACAAATTCAATATTAATGAGATTTACTTACTTGAATTTTTACGGTTTTATCACTCTAAATTGTTTTATTAAAAAAATAATTGATTCATATTTTATGATAATACCTTTAACGAACTTGTTATTTTTAATTCATTATTAGTATTATAGAATACATTATTCTTGTTCTTGTGATATTATTTTTCAGAATATTAAAAATACTTTCTTTTCCGTTGTTTATTCACTAAAAATGTGTGAAGACCTATTCATTAACAATTAGTTTCTTTCCGTTAGCCATATTTTTCTGACTAAAAGTATAATCAAAAATGGTTTTACCAAAATATATTTTACCAGTGGGTAGTACAATGAGATAGCTTTCATAAGTAGCTATAATATTATTAACTAATTGACTAGATGTATAATAATTTCATATAACGACCTTCTTAATGGAAGGGATTTTTATAGTTCCATTTTTTTTATAGTGAATACATAGATTGGAGGAACAATAAAACCAATTGATTCCTTTGTGGTAATCCTAGAAGTCTCCATTTCTTCCTAAGTCAAAGTGTATTTAGTAGATTTGGTTTCCATTATTGTTTTTCCCTCCAAAATGGTAATAATAATAGTACCCATATTAATGAGGTAGATATAAATTGATCCATTTTTGAATGAAATATCAAAAACATCTCTTGATTTAGTAAAAATTTTTCTGTTACTTCCAGATCAACCACAAACACTAAATGCCTAAAATTATTTGATGTTTTCAAATACTTGGGGAGTTTTCTAGCTTCTAAAAAACCACCACCATCTCTAAAATATGTAGGCTAAAGCATGTTGACATGCTATCATTGTGATCCTAAAGTAGTATTTTTTATGATTCACTGATCACTTATAAATTAAATGGTGGTAGAAAATGGGATTTATTTCACCAATAACAAAGATTAAAAATAATTTAACATCCCACGTCATCATTTATTTATCTCACAAGGAGGCCTCAATCCCCTCTCACCGGATAATAGAGTTCTCTATGGCATGGATGTTTTTAGAAGATTAATTTCCCCTTTTTAGAGCCATGGTGGGAGGTGTTTTTTATGAAAAAATCCCACCTAAACATAAAAATCCCCACCCATTGTTGACTTATTCCCTGGTTACAAAACCAACCATTTCTACTCATGAAACAACCATGGCTGAATCATCAAAGGGGCTTATGGGATTTGGGTTCCACCTTTTACAATATACTGTGGGTGGTTGGAATTCTTAAATTATCCAAATCTAATTTTAATCCACTAGAGCATCTATAATGTTCCACATTCTCCTGCAATTATAAAATTGTCATCTTTTTAGAAGAGTCCTCCTTCGTATAGATTTCTAATTATCAGTAACTATTAATCCATCACATTGTGTACCCGATTATTGTGAATGCTGATTTTCTCCATCAAGTAATGATACATGGAGTTTTATTCCCAATCCAAATCAATTTTAATTATAAACTATACCTTAATGTAGTTCCATATGAATCCTAAAAAAATTAAAATATTAAATCTCTTTTCCACCCCTACTGCATCATTTCACTTTTCTTTGGTAATGGAAAAATTGACATAGTTTAGAAACCTCAACTAGAATGATACAACTTCTTATAAAATATTATATATGTTTCTCGATATGTACTTTCTATTTTCAAGATCTCATTCCATGTCAATGTATTTATATCCATATAATAGTGGATCATATCCCCCATACCAGAAACATGGTTTTAATGTACCTTTAAGACACCTCTTAATTCACTTGATACATACCATTTCTTCTTTCTACAATTTGAGATTAATCATCTCATAGTCTCCATGACCTGGGAGATGACTGGCCTCAAATTGTCCATATGGGAATTGTATTTGTTTTTCAGAAGTATGATTTCATTTTTTAATGATATGGTGTCAATATGTGTTATTGGTGGATAAAGTGGTTTTCAAATACACTATTATAAAATATGGTGATGTTTTTGAAGGATTTTCAGAATATTTTATATAGAAAACATGTAAGTTATATTGTTTTATCAATATATTGTTTATACATTCAATAAACCTTATTTGTGAAGATTTTTTATAAGTATTAATGTCTATGATATTTTCTAATTTTTGCATTGAAGATAGAACATTTTTAAAAAATATTCAGTTTTTAATTGTAAACATATTATTTGAATAAGATTTTTTTGAGTAGTTTAGGAGGTGATCTTGTTATGAGAAGGGTATGACGAAGTATATTGATTTTAGAAAAATATTTTTTGTGATGTTGGGGATGAAGTTATATTTTATTCTAAGTGTTTTATAAAAATTGAATAACTCTATATAGAAACAGAAGCTATTTCATCATTATTTAAAAGGCTATAAGAACTATCTAGACCACACTTAGCCAACCTAAGTATCTAAGAGAATGAATTAGTGAGACAGTTCATGCACATTTGTTGGTAGGGGTGTATAAAGGGTGGTGTGCACCATGGTTATGTGTGTGTGAGTGAGTCAATATTTTAACCTAGATCCATGGAATATTGGTGGAAGTTAAGCTGTAGCACCCCTAGTTTCAAGTAACCGACCATTTTTTGTGTATTTTAAGTAAGTAGTGTTTTTTGGTGATGTTTGGGAGGGTTTGGAGGAAAGTTTGAATGTTTTTGGGAATTTCTAGAGGTCCATGGTCTCATAATGGTTAGTAGAAACTATAAAACACCTTTTGGAAAATGTGAAAAGTAGACAGTCAGATTTGTCTACGTGAATGGTTAGGCACACAAGTTTTTCAAACTGTGCGGACACCTTTGAGTAACCATGAAAAGTGGAACAGAGGAAAAACATGGTTGATGCATGTTTTTTCTTCCAATGTGATCCAATCTTGCCAAGGGTGTTTAGAGGTATTTTCTAGAACATGGTTGTCACATGGTTTTCCTAATTATGCAACCCAACCAAGCACGATAAAAATTTAAATCCTTAAAAATTGGTTCTCACTTGGTATTACTCCTAAACCTTTAATTTTTCACTTATTTTTACCCAAATTCATATTTTCCCCTTCCGAAATGATGTGGAAACTTTTACCTTTGATCTGGGAGTAATCCATTGGAAAAACCATGGTGCGTTAAAGGCCATATTTCATAGTAAGTTTTTTCTCTTAGTGGTTTTTCATAGATCTAATCCTTTACCTACCTTATATTCATAGATCTAATCCATTGGGGATAGACCTACGATTTTTGACGTAATCATGATGATATTTGGATAAGTGGATGTTAGGGAACATGATATAAGGTTGGTTTTAGAGGTTCAACGTTGTTTTGTTAAATAATTAATGTCTTTTTTTTCATTTTTTCTTTTATTTTTGAGGTATATTTTACAATCCCGGAATTAGAAGACACTAAATCGGTGCGTCTAGCTCAATCTCCACATGAACTCAAGAATTCCTCCCCGTACTCCAGAGGTTTTTGACTAGTAGGGAGGGTCTAATTGTTCATGTGGAGAGACTATACCCACTTTTATAGAGTAAGAAACGACATATAACATATCATGTAAAGTAAAAAATAATAAATAAAGCCGAACCATGAATTTCCAACCATTTCCCAAAACGGTACTACCACAACCAAATGAAAAATAAATCATGTCATGCTAACAGTGAAAAAAGTGAAGAATCCCCATAAAAAAGAAAAACTATTGAATCCCCAAAATGGGTCTTGACTCTAAGTCTAGATCCCCATCCATGCATATCCCAAGCCCAATAGAACTCCATATCATATGGTCTTTTCCTTTTTCCAATCCTGCAACCATGAAATCTTCATGGTACCCAATGGTCGCCCAAGTAGGGTGTGCGTAATACTTAGTAGGCCACCAAAAATGGTGTCTACAAAATATTCAGTCTAAATAGATAGTACATAAAAGTTATAAATAAATGGAATGGTAAACAAAAACATGTTGGGATATATTAGATAACAATATTCAATTTAACAATTTCCATCATTATTTTCATTTTCATCACTTATAAATTCTTCATGACTAAATTCATTTTCATCACATGTTCCATGTGTTAGTCATTTACATCATTTAAAAAATGACCTAATCTAGTCAATCACTATTCATAAGGGAATAAGTCAAGTTCCCTATACCACTAGGGATAAAAAAATCATTAACAAACCACATACACTTACCTTGGATTCTCAGTCAAAGTAGTTTCATGAAATGAAACCGTTATGGTTATAGAGCCTCAGTTTCCTTCCCTAACACACGCATTAAATGGGTGGAGTTTTGATCCTCAGTCTAACCTAAACCATGTTTGTATATTCTCAAGTCCTATACTGCATAGATACAGATCCATGCGCACATTCTTATTTATCCATTTACCACATAAACCATATACAATCAATACCCATGACATTCACATTTCATAACTATTCGACATGTGAAGTAACATTAATCCTTAACCCATGAGCACAATTATCATTTATATCATATATCCCATTTAACCCATATCACATTACATATATTATCCTTTTTAACATATTCAAAAATTAAAATACATTAAACCATTTACCGAAATTCATCAATTCACATAAATTATCCCATTTACACAATTCAATTAAAAACTCATAATTCTTTTAACACATTCAAATTATTCCATTTAACACTTTTTACATTTTTCCAAAAAATCACATATATAATTTTTGACAACTAGAAACAACTAAAATTAGTGCCTTTTTATAATTTTAACAAACATGTTAAACATTTATCATGAGTTATATTTCAAAACAAGTGAAATTTAGGCCTAACAACACAATTTCCCATGTTCAGGAATATTGGATACTACATGAATGGCCCTAATATTGGTCTAAAAATTATCAATTCATCCCACATGGATCATGAGGGGTATAAATCATCATTTATCCAACCATTTTAATAAATATTACTAAAGGAATAAAATTCACATCAAGGGAGAATAAATATCACAACCACAGATGCACAAATCAACAACACAACTATGGGATATAACTTTTAGACCGCCTACCTCAAATCCATTGACAAACACTCACTTAATCCTAGCCTCATATTTGTATTCAATAAACCTATTAATTTCTAACCTATGATCCTCTATAAAATGAGGGTTTTAGGGAATTATAAGATTAAGAACTAAAACACAAGCCATATAATTGAAAATAGAAACAAGAGAAGTGTTAGACTTATCCGAACCATTTATCCACAACCAACGGTGATCCAAATGGACCATAATCAAAGGAGATTGACAAATGAAGATTATTTTTGAAAATTTTCCATTACAAGGGATACCGGAGGAGATATGTTGTAATAAATTGGGTAAGAAACCATAAAATCTTGGGATGGGTGGGAATTGGTAAAATACAACTTCTATTGGGACATACGGTTTGACCAAATAGTTTTTCAAACCATATGAAATCTAGGTGTCTGCCTCTATCTTAGAGGGAACCAAGATTCATGGTTACTTATGAATATCGCATGGTTTGAAAAACCATGTTTTAACCATGTAGAAGGCCTTTGTCCAAGCCTTCACGGTTTGGATTTCCCCCTTGCATGGTTTACACTAATCATGCACCAACAGTGCAACATGCCCAAGATGTCCTTATTTCCATTTCATTCATGTACCAAATACATAGAACACGCTTTAGATTCCACATACTCACATAAAAATATTTAAATAGAAAATTTTACGGGATATAAACCAAAATATAAACAAGACCGTACCTCCAAAAATTCTATAATCTTACAACTTCCCTGCCTTATAATGGCTCATCCTCAATCCACATTTTAAGAATCACTGATCTTCAGAAGAAAAGAGGTTGAGCCAGTAGTATACATATCTAACTCCATTTCTCATGTTTCTTCCTAAACATTCCCATTCCTCCATAAAACTTGATTTAATGACACAATAATTCCCCAAAAGACATTCTCACTATGATACACAAAACACACTAAATGTTACCCAAAGGACTCACCATCATTAAGCTCAACACCATAAAAATCGATCAGAGAATGAATATGTTGATACTACTAAAGCTATGACACATGAAAAACATCATGCATACCACTATATCATTATGGAATATCCAATAAGTATAACACCAGTATGATCCCCTCCAAAATCTCAAATGTCCCAACATACTTGGGCTCCAACTTACTCTATTTTCGAATTCAATGATGTTATAACCTTGGGGACACCTAAAGAAACACATGATCACCCATAATAAACTGAGGAGTTTATTAGTAACTATATTCATACCAATGTTTCCTACTATTAGTGGTATCCATATGTTTAGTAATCCACTAAATATGTTCTAATGTCTCCTAGGGGAAAACTTGGTCCCACCAACTCTGATTCCTCAACATCCATCCAACAAAAGGGAGACCAATAGGGCCTAACATAAATGAACTCATATGATGGAATCTAAATCATAGTATAATAACAATTATTGTAGGAAAAATCAATATGCACCAAATGATTTTCCCCTGATCCCCCAAAATCGAGGACTTAATCTCTAATGACATCCTCCAGTACCTGCACAGTCTTCTCTGACTACCTATTATTCTATGGGTGGAAATCTATACTCAGAAACACATGGGTACTATGAAACTTCTATAACCACTTCCGCAAGTGTAAAGTGAAATGAAGATCATGATCTGAACCTATTGTCTATGGCACCCCATCCAACCACACTACCTCTCGAACATCTAACTCATCCAATAGATCCACAGTGAATTCCTCTTTAATTGGAAATATATGAGCCATTATAGTCAAAAAATCCACAAATACCAAGATTTTGTCATTATTATATGGAATCCTCATAAGGACCACAAAAAAAATCCATCTTCACATCAGCCCTTTTCAATTCTATAATGGGTATGGGCTACAATCGACCACCCAGTCACTAATACCCAGCCTTCACCTATTTATAGGTAATTAATCAAGCTAGAAAACATGAATCCTATTTATTCTTCCTGAGACACCAATACTACCTACAAAGAGGACGATACAATTTTTTCAAACCAGATACACTGTGCACTTTGATGCATGATACTTCCACATCAGCTCTTCTCGAATACATTTTGGCACAACCACATGACCAGGAACATAAATAATCCCATCATCTCCAATGTTCAAACTAGAAGGTGACTCTACACCTTTAAAACCTTCCATCAACGAAATAAATTACATATACTCATACATCCTTTCTATAATATGGCTCAGAAGAACAGACTCAACTTCTAAGGATGAGAAATCTATTTGACATTGTCTATCCTACCCCTCAAGATGCATCTCAGAAAACAACTCCATCATCTTACAATCTATACTTGATTCTCTAAATGCTTGATTTTGCGTCTTCTGACTCAAATAATCTGAATCACTATTTCCCTTTCTAAGTGTGTAAACCAAATCAAAGTCGAAAGTCTTCATGTAATCAACCCATATTCACAAACAAATATTCAAATAATTCTATGAGATTTTGTAATTAATGCTTTTATGATTAGTATACTCTTTAAAATACTATTAGAACAAGTAATTCCACAAAAACATTAAATTATATACCACCACTGGTAGCTCTAGATCATGAATTGGGTAGTTTATTTCATGAGGCCTCAAATTTTGTTCCTGTACATGATAGCCCGCTCATACAGGATCAACACCGCCCTATGCCCAACACCAGATGCATCAAAAAATAAGTTATACCCTTTACCTGGATTGAGTAAGATCAGAATTGGTGTGTTATTCAACAACTTCTTTGACTCTCAAAATGTATTATCACATTTTTAGACCATTAAAACTTGATTCTTTTCCTAGAAAATCAATAATATGATGCTTCCAAACAAGAAATGTATTTAATGGACCTTCGGTAGTAACCTACTAACCCTAGAAAACTTCAGACATCAGAAACATTATTTGGTTTCTCCTAAGACACAATTTCATGCACTTTCATCAGATCCACTCACACACCTTCCATTGAGATGATGTAACCCTATAAATACACCCTATCATTCCAAAAATGTCATTTTGGTAGCTCGACATATGTTATATTCTATCTTAGTGTACTCATGGAGATATCAAGATGTATGGATTGATCATCATGAGTCTTATAGTACACCAATATGTCATCAACGAAGAAAAAAAAGTTGATCTAGGTATGGATGAAATATTTGGTTCATTAGGGCTATAAACATGGTCGGTGAATTGGTAAAACCCAATGGAATCATAACAAACTACTACAACCCATACCTTCCCCTGAAGGTAGTATCTGGTACATCAAAAGGTCTCACCCTCATTATGTGATACCCTAATCTCAAATAATGATTTGAGAACACCAAAGAAAATATTAGTTGGTCCAAAAGGTAATGTATTCGAGGAAGAGGATTTATATTCATAACATTCATCTGATTTAGATTTCGTTTGTTGACACATAACCACTATGATCCATCATCCTTCTTGAAAAAAAACATAAGAGATCCCCAAGGTGATGTACTTGGGTGAATAAACACTTTATTTTACAACTCCTTCAACCGAGGATTATGTTTATGTATCTATATCGGTTCCATTCCATATGGTAGAAGGGATTTTGGTTATGCTCTCGACATAAACTCTATCGTGAGATCAACATCCCTCTTGGGTGGAAACCTTACAAAGATCTCATGAAACACATACCAAAACCAATCTATGATAGGAGGAAAGAAAATATTCTCTATGCACTCTTCATCAATCATGATTCAAGCCACTTAGGCTTTGTTTTCATCCAACTACTATCAAATTGGCCCTGCATTTCCTTCCCGGAAATCCCATTCACATTGATGGACATAAATGTCTTCCCCATGATACATGAAAATCACCCTATGATGGTGAAGGTAAATATGGGCTTTGTGAAACATAAGCTAGTATATACCCAAAATTAGATCAAACCCCACATATCAAGAAAAAACAAGTCGCATAGAAAATGGTACCCACCAACCATGAGTACACACCACTTACATTTCGTGATATTTTCTGATCTCACCCCTAACGGTGTACCAATTGATATGAACCCAGACACATGTTCCATTGATAGGCCCAACACAACTACAAATTGAGAATACATAAAAGAATGTGAGGAACCTGTGTCAAATAATGAACTAACATGAGAGGAAGCTATATTAATTTTACCTCAAACAATCGATGGTCCAACCTCTCCCCACCCTGGTGTAGAGTAAACATCATGAATATGACTTTATACTCCACCATGGGATCTATCTTGAGTTCCCAGTGTTTCACTACCCTAATGATATTAACGCTCTTATCCTAGAGTACCATGACCAACACCCTGACCAGTACGACTAGTCAAGCTCCAATTACCAACATGATAAGGGGTAACCAACCCCTTTACTGTAATCAGCACCATCCTTGGTCCTCCATTGGTGACCAGTTATCGTGGGTCCCTACAAAAACTCTACACGTTCCCTATTCTGTTGCATGCTTGGCACTCAACTTGTGTTTGGGGGAACTAACCATACATTTTTCATATCCTTCCACACTGATATAAAAACAACTGACCACTAACATGAGAGGATGATCCTCTCTTTTAAAAACTATTCACATAGGGACAATTGTGGATATTCCCAAAATGGTTCTTCCTTTCCTCAAAAGTTACAACAATGGAGAATCCGAATGGAACCATAAACCCACTAGATGAATCCTCCATTAAGTTCCCTTCTCAAATAAGGGCATGACCAAACTCCTATATAAACCTATTTAAAAGAAATAAATTCACATGGGACTTGGTCTGATGTCTCTTTCTTTTCTAAAAGTGCCTCCCCATTGTTTCCTCATCCCTTACCAAAGCTAGAAAAAAAAAACATTTCAAGTTGGTGAATCAGTCTAGATAATCCATTATTGACATACTCCGCTTGGTCAACCTTCTAAATTTGAATCCCTCTCCTATCTTGAAGTCTCTAGATATAAGTTTTCTAGAAATTTTTCCTTGAATTCCTTCCATATCATACCATCAACCTGCTGAGTGTCAACCAAGATATCCCACCAGAGGTTCGCCTATCCCTACAACATATATTATTTACACTTCACCCTCTTATCAGTTAGAGTCTCCATGTGATAAAAAATCATCTAGATTGAATATATACAAAACTATGTAGCCTCAGGTCCACCCTCTTCAAAAAAAATTGGAGGGTGACACAACTAAAAATATATGGTCATATCAAACATTATTTTCAAGACACACCCAAGATCCCATTCCATCATCTGAAAGAGATGAGTAAAGTTATCATGGAACTGATCTTCTCCTCAATTATCTTGGTCCAGTATACTTTCATGCTCCGCTACTAGTAGTGTATTCTCAGTGATATTAACATGTCTCCCAAACAACACACATTTCCATGGGGCAATTTCTCTATAATTAAAAAAACATGTCTTAGGACACATAACATAAATATTCAAATGTTTATGTAAAATTACGATCTTTTGTAGCCAAAAACAACTCAGTTCACATACCCCATTCCAATGGAAACTGTCACAATTAGAATAATAACCTCAAACATTCATACCATAATCATGTTCAACATGGTGGAAAACCAATTTACATAGTAACAAGCTTTTCATTAGAATTTTTTTTCTAAAAAACCTTTTACGCTTCTATAAAAAAATCTTTCTCTTTTAGAAACCTTTCCCATTTCAAAACTTATTACTACCAAAATTTTATCTCTTTTACAACCTTTCATTAAGAATGATTATTTAACACTTCTTTAACATTATTAAATTTTATCCATTTTCATAATTTTTTATTATATACCAATTTCATAAAATTTCTCATGAATTAAAATTCATTCTACTATTCATGTGCCACACACCCATCCAATGTGTTACTATTAAGATTTATGCCACAAATATAATTAGGTTCCTATAATGAAGAATGAATGGAGAACCGCATGCCCTTTTTCCCTAAGAAAAATTTCATAAATAGTTATTTCACAGAACAACTGCATCACCTAATGGTAAAATATCATTCAACTATAATTACACACATCAAGAAAAACAATTCCCAACCTGGGTAATTGGGGTTTCCATCATAAATGAGCTTGCTACTCCAAAGAATGATCTCATTTCCAAATCTAGACACATCCTAATATCCATTATGCCATTCCCGAATTATAATATAACAGAAAATAACTACTATGATACCACTTTGCAATGTCCCCACCTAGAAAACACTAGGCCGGTGTCCCAAGATAGATCTCCACATGACCTCAAGCACACTCCCCCATATGGAGGAGGTTTCCAACTAGTAGGGAGGGTCTAATTGGTAATGTAGGGAGAATATACCCTCATTTATAGAGTAATCCACAAAAAATAATATATGATGTAAAGGAAAAAATATGAAATAAACAATAAACACGTATTTCCAACCATTTACCAAATAGAGTAAAACCACAAACAAATGATAAATATGCCATGTCACACTAATAGTTCTAAAATAGAAGAAAAAAAAAATAAAGAAAAACTATTGAATCCCCACAATGGTTCATGACTCTAATTATAGATCCTCATTTATTCATATACTAACAAATACTCAACTCCCTTGCATGGTTCCTTTTCCCTTATCCTGACCTGCAAGCATGAAATATTCTTGGGTACACAACGATGACATGAACATGGTGTGAGTATAACTTAGTATGAAACCATCATTTGATTCTAAAACATAACATATCTAAAAATATAGTTTATGCTTGTTATAAATAAATTGAAAGGTAAACTGAAGAAAACTCATGCTCCATTATTTAACAATAACCACTTTAACCATTTCAATCAATATTTTCATTTTTATCACTTATACAGTCTTCATAAATAAACTCATTTTGATAAAATTTTCCTTGGGGTAGGCATTGAAAACATTTAGAAAATGACCCAAGCTAGTAAATAAATATGCATAAGGAAATAATTCAAGTTCCTTATCTCACTGGGGATAAAAATTTCATTGAAAAAACCAATACACTTATCTTGGAGCCTTGGTTGAGGTAGTTTCATCAAATGAAACTGTTGGGGGTAGAGAGCCATAGTCCCATTCCCTAACCCATGAAATATATGTGTGGGGTTTAGATCCTCATTCCATCCCAACCCATGGGAAATGATTCCAAATTCAAATACCCCACAATAACAAATCCATATGCACAAGATTATTTATCTATTTACCAATAAAACATGTCATATACCATAAACAATTAAAATACATGACATTCACATTGCTTAATTATACAAAATGTGAAGTAATATCTAGACTTAACCCATTAGTAAAATTACATTTTATATCATATACCCATTTAACCAATATCACATTTCAGACCTTATCCCATTTAACATATTAAACAATTCCCATACATTAACCCATTTCCCATAATTCATAAATGGACTTGCATTATCCCATTTATGAAATTAAATTACAAACTCATAATTCATTTGACACATTCACTTTATTCCATTTAACACATTTTCAAAATTTTACAAACAACTCCTTATGCCATTCCAAACAACTAGACACAAACACCATTAGTGCCTACTTGTAATTTGAACCTACATGTCAACACATTTTTCTTGGGTTATTTTACAATTCAAGTGAACTATAGGCTTAAAATTATAATTTTCCATATTTTTGAATGTTGGAACACTCCATGAGTGGCCCTAATATCCATCTAATCAACCTCAATTCATCCCACAAGGATCAAGAAGGATCTATATCATCATTTACCCAACCATTTTTCAAAAACATAATAAAGGAATCAAATTAACATCAAGAGGGTTGAAACAACACCATCATGGTATATAACTTGTAAATATCCTACCTTGAATCTATAGATGAACACTCATGTAATCCTAGACATTGACCCGAATTCTATCACCCATTGAAGGCCCAACCTAATATCCACGGGAAAATATGATTTTAGGTGTTCAAAAGAAGAAGAATGAAACCAAAATCCCTAATATATTAATGATATGAAAAATAAGCATTAAACATAACTGAATATTCTATATTAAACCAACGACACCCCAAATGACCTAGAATAAAAGAAGATAGACCATTGGGAAGTATTCTTCAATATAGTTCATCCCTAAGGATGATGGAGGAGAAATGGGGGAAGAAATTGGGTGAGAAACCTTAAAATCCCAAGGTGATAATTTGGTAAAATCCATCTTTTAATGGGGTTTATGGTTTAGCCGCATTTTTTTACAGACCGTGCGCTAACCATGTGCCTGCGTCTTTCTAAGAGAGTTCCAGGTCACTCAGTTACATAGGGGACCCACATAGTTTGAAAAAACACGTTCAACTGTGAAAAATTACTCTATCAAATATCATACAATTTTTATTTTCCCCTTTCATGTTTTACCCTAATCATGCACCAACCATGAAACACACACTAGATGAATCAATTTACCTTTCTTTCATGACTCTAACCCCCTAGAACACCCTCAATCTTCCTCATTCACTTGGTAATAATTGAATTAGAAAAATTTAAGGGATTAAAAAAAATTTAAATAATAACATACCTAAATGATTTTAGAAATCTTACATAAGTGGAGTCACTTTTGACTCATCTCAATTGAACATGAAGGTTTGATTTCAAATAGTTTATTTTTTTAAAATTGATTGTGAAATTTTTGAGCAATGATTTTTGGAAACCCTATCTAGTGATGGTTTGTGGAATTTTTATAATTGGTTGTTTTTATGGAAAGTGAAATTGGTAACATGACTTTAAAATAATTATTTTAGAATGGTTATTTGGAGTTTATGTATAGAAATGTTATTTCAATAAAATTATAGTTTTTTTGAAATGGTTTGTAAAATATTTCATTGAAATGGTTGTTGGTTTAATTATTTAAGAGTGGGTCAAATGGGATGAAAACTGTTCTTGAAGTTCCACCATCAAAGGGATGGATTATGGATTTGAAGTCTCTCCATAAACGAAAAAAACAAAGATTTTATGGTTTAGTGAGTGTTTGTGGTTATGTGAAATGGAATGGGTTACACAAAAATGATATTAGAGAAATGGTTTGAATGAATTGTCTAGTTGATTTTCATTAAAACTTTTCTGGTTTGAAAATATATTTTTTGTGAACTTCTTAGTCCTGATATAAACTCTTAAAGTTTTTTAAATTATTTTATATAAATTAGTTTATATAAATTTTATAACATGTTCTATCTTAGATGAATGAGTAGGAAATTCATTTGGGGAATACCATATGAGTTTCATTACTCACCCCTAGTTTGTCACATTGGTGATTTTGTAGATATCGTTTATCTATACACAATAATATGTAAAGTATCACATTTACTTAGTGATTCTTCATGATACTTTGAGTATGTCCTGTGGAGTTGAATTCTGGAAAATTTTGGTGACTGTGGAGTTGGTTACCTTGTATTATTTGTGTTTTATTACTCTATTATTAAAATTTATTAATAAAATATTGGTTATTGTATAGTTCAGTATTGTTATCTTTTGGTATTACATTGTGTTTTATTACATTATTATCATTCATTATATTTTTTTGGTTGGTTAGGGTATAATGTTTTGTGGATGTTCTATTTTTAAAGGGAAAATCATACCCCAACTATATTGAAGCCCTGGAAATTTATAGCCCACCTTTAGAATATTGGGGTTTCCATCTAAGGCAAAGTAATAATTTTTCCTTTACTCAATAAAATGGGGAGGGCTAAGATGTTACAAGTGGTATAATAATAATGCAATATTTTTTTAGAGATATTTATAAGAGTAACCTAGAAATGAATAATCGAGGAAAAAATACAATTGGTGCATGATTTGTCTAACTGTGTGAGAAAACCATGTGAAGCGTGTTTTGGAGGTAGTGGATGGTGCAAATTTCTTTCATTGATTTCCTATCCTAAAAAACCAAACATGTACAATTAATATTTGGATCTTAAAAAAATGAATTTTCTACCAAACCTCTCATTTATCACTTTTTTGGGTGGAAACATGTGAGACTTTTTACTGGTTGGGAAAAGCCTTGTCCATTAGACAGAAGAGAAGATTCAGTTAATCAATAAGATAAATGATATGTCTTAGAGTCATCATAAACTATATTCTTATCATTTTCAATGACCATTTTTGTTCAAGTAGAGTGATCGTGTGTTCCTGAAAATCTCTCAATGTCTTGGTCATCGTCTTTTTGCGAAGTAGGGAAAGTTACATGCTCGATATCTATGAAATTTTGAGATGAATGAAAAGGGTGGTGAGGGGGAATATTAGTTGACATTGGCACCACAGTTTAGTTTAGTGAACAATGTGTTTCATGTATCTTAATTTAAATTCATCATCCTGATCCTTACTATGGGATTCGATTGGATCACGTTGACATAGACATTGATGCTTCGTTGGTTCATATGACAGTACCGATTATGGATTGGAAATAGAAATAATTGAATGGGAAAATAATATATATTCTGGGTATTGTGGAAATATGTTTGGATTCTAGAAGAGACTTAGTAATGGGAGAAAGAAATGGTAAGGCAATGGACTAAACTCTATTAGGGAAACTGTGGTTTTTTTACTTTTTGGGGATGGAAAGACCAATGGTGGGGTGGATGTAGTACCCACAGTTTCATGAAAGAAACCCTTTATTTTTTTTATTTTAAATATAAAAGGTTTTTAGATGATTTTTGGGAGGGTTTTGAGTACTTTTGGAACATTTTTTCGGATTTTAAGAAGGTACACAATTTTAGCATGGTTTGAAGAAACCATGTAACAACTTTTTAAAATCATGAAATGGCATACTATGTGCTTTGGGTAGGTTCACAAGTTTCCCAAACTGTGCATCCACGTAAGAGTAACCATTAAAAATTAAAGAAAGGAAAAAAATATGGTTAGTTAATAATTTTTATAAATATTAAAGCCTACCGTTTGAAGGTTATTGAGAGGTAGTAGATGACACATAAATGGCACACAGTTTTCCTAATCGTGTGACCCAACCATATAAAATTAAAATTTAGATCCTGAAATGTATATATTATTCATTTTTACTCATAGACTCCACCTTTTAACTTATTTCAACACTAACATAGTTTTTCTTCCCCTCAAAGGCAGTGGAGACCATCCCCATCAATCCATGAGAGATCTGTTGGAAAATATTGGTATGTTGAAGGCCAATTTTCTTAGATTTACTCTTTTCACTACCTTGGATTAATATATATGATCTTTTAGAGAAATATTTATGATATTAGATGCTAATAATGAAGTTATTTGGCTGTATAGATGTTAGGGATCAAGATCAAAGGTGGGTTTTTAGATATTTAACTAGTTGTTTTTGAAAAACTCATAACTTTATTTATTTTCACTGTAGTTTTTGAGGTAGATATATTCAATCATGAATCCTCTCATTATAAATTGATATATTTATTTAAAATTTATTTATTTGTTAAAATTTATTGTCAAATTGTAGTACAATGTTTGATGTATACCCTCTTTAGTGATAATTTAAGGAATTGTGATAGTTGGTTGTTTTGATGGAAAGTGAAACTGGTAACAAGAATTTAAAATTATTATTTTAAAATTGTTGTATCACCCTAACCCTAGAAGCTAGATATAGTAAATTATTTTATTATGTTGGTATATAAATAGTGAAGATGCATCCCGATCAACCGAATAGTTTAGTAGCTTTGGAAAAACTGGATACATACATAAGTTCAACATTCCAACATAAAATCAATTAAATCATACAAATTCCTTTGGAAACATTCATATTATTATAGATTATATTTGAATGTAATTCGTAAAATTAAACTCGAAAACTAGGGGAAAATAAACATAAGAAATAGGTGAAATCAAATTCTCATTAAAGTTATGTAATAAAATAGAAGCAAAAATATAATGTATTGTGAATAACTAAAACTACACATGCCATTAAAACATAATCCTAAGCATAAAATGAAAAAAAACTAACATTTCCATAAAACAAACATACCATGGATAATATACTTGTTGAATATTCTCATAAAAAAAATCCTAGTTTCATAATGAGGTAATTCATAATGTTTTACATCATAATTACACCGTTAAGGCCTCGACTAAGACACCCTACACAATGGGTAAAAACCCAAGATAGTTTGTCTCATGAGACCTACCCATGCATCGAGAGTCTATAAATGGCCTCAACCATCACTTAATTAGTCTAATTAATTTTTCATATGAAAGGGGATAAATATAATCAACATAAACATTCATATTGAAACTAACATGTGAAATGTAAATAACTTTCCCCAATCAGTAAATATAGACACTAACCTTTTAGAATAATATAGTGAATGGTATCCAGATAGCTCATCCAAAGTCAAAATTATAATAAAAAATTCAATAAAATAAGGAAGATGATATTACAAAAATATTAATCCCAATTAAACATAAAAATCAACAAGAGTATTGTAATAAATTAAAACACTTGTTTAAAATCATCAAGTATTTCTTGAGAAAAATACTCATTTACTTTGCACAGAAGAGTTATTTTGGAAAAATATTTTTATAAAACAAGAAATGAAATAATAAAGTTTTTTTCAAAACAATATGATTAATTTTAGAAAAATAATGGTGGATTCGGACATATTACAGAGTGCACTTAAAAATAGGTAAGAATTCGAGATGTTCCATTCAATCGAGCGAGTTTATTGGAAAGAAAATGAGAAATATCCTTTTAAAACATGTAACTCACATAAGAGAAAGAAGGATTATAATTGGTAAATAAAAATATAACATTTAAACATAATTTTTTCAGAGTACATAATAATAATTAAGAATTTAATTAAGGGAAAGAGACAAAAATAGTAACTTGAAAGTAATTGGATGTTCATATAGAAAACCCTTACCTTATTTCCAAATGTGTTCTATAGTTATGATTAATGTACTATATAATAAAATTAATTCCATTAATTAATTAATTAATATCATTTTATAAATTTATTATAATTATTATAGTTTTATTAAATTCATTTGTGACCTTATTAATGAGTTATAATGTTTAATTTCATCAATCTGAAGCATTCGTTTTTTTGGTTTTCAGGTTTGGTTCTCTTGTTTATAAATAATGGAGTTTATGTAGAATTGATATAAATCCCACGAATTGATTACAAATGATAATAATGAAAATAAATAATATTAAATTGTTATGTAATTAATTTGGTTATATGGTACGAGGATGATTTATTAGATAAAACATTAGGGATAATTATTTAGATTATTTTGGTGGTTTTTGATCATCAAGTACTAGTTTTATAATATGAATTAGTATTGTGTATATATACTGGTTATAGAATATTAAATAGGGTTCAATAAAAATAATATAGTATAGTATAACTATAATTATGGTATCATGAGCATCCATGAAGAGTAAATTGAAGAACAAAAGTTCGTCATCCATGAAGGTTGTAAATCAACACCTCACGAGAGATTATTTCATTTTTAAAATAAGAGAGAGAGAGAGATAGTAAAGAGATTGATGATGTGTAATCCTTTAAAATGATATCAGTGTAGTATATAGATAATAATAGAGTTATCATGTTCATTTGGACAGACGATGTGAGGAGATTGTGATAAAAGAAGGATCTCGAAAAGAAAAAAAAATGAAAAAGAAGAGGATTTTACCTTTTGAATACTCCTCCTTGAGAACCTCATTATGAAAATTATTTTTTATCATTTTTTAAGACTAGTAGATCTTGAATGTGGGTGAGATTATGTAAGAGGGTTTGGGCATACATTTGACAAACTTTATGTCTTAGAGGGGTGAGGAGAAGAACAGGTCAGGGGAAGATTTTATAATAGAGGAGAGGGGTGATTTATCATTATTTAAATCATTATTATATTTGTAATCTCAAGACAAGAAATAGTTCTTCTTCTTGAGACTAAATATAGTAAATTTTGAATGTGATTTTGAACTAATGGTTTTTATCTCATCCTTACATCAATGGAGAATTAAAAATTCATTTATTTAATATTTATCGTAAATTACTGTATTTTACTATTTAGAAAAATGAATTACATTAGAAAAATATCAAAATTTCACCCAAATTTTTTTTCAACATGTAAAATTAAAAAATGAACACCATTTTATGAAAATAATTTTCTAAATATGAGAAATTTAATTTTTAATTAAAACCACCATTTACTTATACAATGATATAATTATATCATACATTCATTTATAAGATGCCTAAATTTTATTTATAATTTCATGTGTAAGGTTACTATTAATTTGGTGGCATTTCTATTCATAACGGTCATATTACTATTCATAAGGGTAACATTACTATTCAAAAGGGTCATGTTATTTTTCACCAAAAAATTATGTTGATCCTATAAGAATCTAAATATCTTACTGATCACAATCGTGTATGTCCGGTTTTAGAAATTCAAATCGTAGAATTAAAAAATATTGTTTAATGGTGTGGTCATAACTATATTTTCTAAATAATTATAATAACATGGTTTTGTTTCAAGGAGACTCAGCATTGTATGCATTTCATTCCATATTAAATTTATTTCTAAATTCACAGGGCATTACAATTGTTACATGGTTTTGATGTATGGAAATGTGTTTTCAATAAAAGTATGGTTTCATTGAAATGGTTTGGAAAATATTTCTTTTGATATGATTGTTGTCTTAAATGTTTAAGCATGAGTTGGATAGGATAGAAAATTGTCATGAAGTACCACCATAAAATTGGTATAGTATGGACATGAAGTTCCACCATCAATGGTATACACCAAGATTATGTGTTTGAGTGTGTGTGTGTGTGGATATGTGAAATGGAATGGGTTGTGAAATAATTGGATTTGAGAAATGGTTTGAATAGATAGTTTGGTATCATTTCTTGAAAACTATTTTGGTTTGATTTTTTTGGGTGAACTGATTAGTTTTGATAGAAACTGTTATCGTGTTTTATATAAGTTGTTTTATATAAATGTAATAACATGTTCTATACTAGTGGATTGAGAAGGTAATTATATTGGGGGAGACCAATTGAGTTTAATTACTCAGCCCTTCTTTGTCACTTTGGATCTTTTTCAGAAATCATTTATCGAGACATATGAAAATAAATTGTATCACATTTATTTATTGATGCTTCAAAATAATTTGACTATGTACTGTAGATTTTGATCTTAGAAAATGTTGGGAGTTATGGAGTTGGTGACCTTGGAGTCTTTGAGTTTTTTTGGTCTAGTCATCCACTTTGGTATTGGTTATGGGGTAGTTTTGTATTGTTATTTACTGGTATAAATTTTAGTTGTATAACAATGTTATTGCATGTTATATAATTATTCATTGTTTATGGATTACTTGGCTCTGTTTGTTTTATTTTCAAAAAGGAAAATTATCCCCCAACTACATTGAATACTATAAAATTTATTTCAATCATTTATCATTTATGGGATGTCGCCTAAGGAAAATTAGTATTTCCAACTCGACTCAATAGAATGAGGAGTGGGGGGGGGGGGTATGTTACACCCCTTCTTTTTCAATTTGGTGATTTTGTAGATATGGTTTATTGGGACACAAGAAATTGGAAAGTATCACATTTCTTTAGTAATGATTCATGATATTTTGAGTATGTCTTGTGGAGTTGGAACTTAGAAAATTTTTGGGGATCTGGAGTTAGTGGCCTTGGAGCCTTTGAGTTTTGAAGACATATTCTTCCTCTTTAGTAATATTATATTGGTTATGGTGTAGTTTGGTATTGTTGTATTTTTTTATTACTATGAGTTGTATTAACTTTTTATCATGAATAGTATAGTTTTTGGTTGGTTATGGCATAATTGGTTATGGTTATTTTATTTTCAATGTGAAAATAGTTCCCTAATTGTATTTAAGTCCTTGGACTTTATTTCTAGCCTTTTTAATCTCACAGATGTCACATAAGTTCAATTATAAATTTTACCTTAATTCAAGCCAATAATGAGGGGCATGATGTTAGAAGTGGAATCAGCATGTTTGGTACTTCTATTGAAAATGGTATTGGTTGTTCGTCTTGGAGTTGAAACTCATTATGGTTTATTCCTTGAGTTGGGATTGTAGAAATGAGTAGGACTGTAGTAACATGAATTATATAGCATAAAAGTAATATATAAATTATTTATGATTAACATAAAGTTACCATGGAATTGGGTACACAAGTGTTTTGGAGGCCCTTATAGGAGTTCTAATGCCATTTTCATGGATTTAGCCAATGAGAAGAGCATGACAGCCATTGATAGAAACGACTTCCCACTGAGAGAGAATATTTTATTTTGAATAAATACTTATCATTTGATGAAAAAAATTTGATTTTGAAAATTATTTATTTTCTTTAAAACATGAGATATTGAAAAATACATTATAGTAGTATTTTGATTTTTTTAATTTTCAAAAGTATGGTGAACATTTAAAAAATGCGTTGAAAATAGATTGTGTGGAATTTTGGGACACCCATGTTGTAATAATTTTTATATGGTGAATCTTAAATTATTAAATGTTAAGTTTCTATAGAATGAGAGTTATATAGTTTTTTTAGTATATAAAAATGGAACCCAATAGGCATAATATAAACCAAGCAGAAGAGGTTGCTGATATTTTTTTAGCACCTGAGACACATGTGAACCAACAAATGTTTCAAAGTATTGTCTACGATTTTCAAGGTGTCGATATAGGAAACTGACAGTATGAAACAAGGTAAGAGGATTATACCATTTAGTTATAGAAGTAGAATACCCCCATATTTCAGTATGATTTGGAACCAGATAAGGAAGGGGTGTGACTAAATTGGATGAATTGAATCATCCATTTCCTTTACATGCAAGAATAGATGAAAATCATGTTGGAAACTTATATGCTAGAGGATATTGTACGCCAAGGGTGGGATTTAGAAGTTCATGATAAATTAGGCCAAGGTGTTATATGGTAAGATTTGGAATAAATTTTCAATAAAAACTATATAATAATTCCTTCAAGATATCTTGAATGATGGATTTTCCATCTTGAATCATGAGAACCACTCAGTGATAGGTTCCATGGATAAATTTATGAATTTAATCTGTTTTCACCTGAAGATTCTACAATTGTATCCTTAAAGGCACAAATATTTGAATCAGATATGAGGTAGGATATTTGTTCAAAGATTTACAATATTTTTATGATATATGATATAGATATTTTCAATAGAATGACACTGGAAGACATGGACATGTCAGGAGCTATGGGTGGATAAAGCATGTTGATACCTATGGGAAATGGTGGGAACTCCAATGCTTAGAACAAATGGAAGAGGTATAACATTTTAAAAGGTTGTAAAATTACTCATAATAAAATGGATAGATCATAGAATCTTACTTAAAAACCTAAGAGTTTGACATGATGTTACTATGTGGTTTTTTAGACCACGTGGAGGGAGATTGTATATCACCACCTAGAGAATTTCATAATTACAAAAATATGGGGCATATTAAATTCTATTGTCACAATGATCTAAGGTTGGATGTTGTGGAAATATTTCATGTTTCATATATGTCGTATATTTTTATGGGAGCAGGGTAGTAGAATACTTCTTATCAACAAAATCGAACAAGAAATAGTGATTTAACGAATACCATGACTCCTCTGGTAGTGTAATCTCAATAGGGAAATAAAGAAAAAAATGAACTGAGTAAGTAGTTATATGGGGTTGAGAATGTGATTGTGGAAGATCAATCCTAACCATCAATGGTGAGAGGTATGATTATTTTTTATTCGACCCTTATACAAGATTTTTTTTGAGATGGGTTAATCCCATTCATTTACTTCTTCTTGTGTTGTTGATCTTCGTTGTTTAAATGTTGAGATGATTCTATCAATTTCCAAACATCAAACTCCTCTTGGTCAAAGATAATATCAACCCTTTATGTGTACATAATGTCCTATAAATGATGATGGAGATGTGTTAAAATTGAATTTCCTTATCATTGAGATGGAGTTTATTCCATAAATAGGGGTATGGATTGGTTTACTCTGTTAAAAGATCACATCAACTATAATACCCAAAGGGATAGTTTTATGACTAAGGAAGGAATAAAAAATCCCTTTATAGGAGGAAGTAATGTAAATATTGAGTAAACATTATTTTTGGAAGTGTTATTAGGAATGATATTGTTCCAGTTGGCAGCATTGACTATGGTATCAAGAGAAGAGACTGAGAATATCATTTTTCCAGCAATTTTGGATCAGTTTCCAAATGTTTTTCCTGATACTTTCCCCAAGTTTTCACCCAAAAGATAAGTGGAGTTTATAATTTATATTCTTCCAAGGACCACTCACAATTCCATTCTGCATTACTAGATAGATCCATCATAATTAATCGAATTGAATGTGATGTTTTAAGAACTAGAAAGAATAGGATCCATTAGTCCTAGAACCCCTCCATATGAATAACCAATCTTATTTTCCAAAAAGGTATATATAACTATTCATATTTATGTTTCTTTTAGTAAGCTTAACCATATTACAATAAAGAATTTGTATCCACTTCCACACATTGATGACCTATTTGATCAATTATGTGCAGCCCAATGGTACTCTAAAATTGACTTTTAATCAGGATATCACCAATTGTGAGTTTGAATGGAGGATATTAAAAATAATTATTGTTGGAGTAGATATGAACATTAAGAGTATGTGGTTATGCCTTTAGGTCCTAATAATTCAACATAGATTTCTTGAAATTCATTCGGGTATATTCCTTGATTTGGGATGTTTGAAGGGAGTAGGATAATCAAATCTTAATGTGTAGATCATAAAATGATGTAACTAACCTATTTATTCTGAACTTAAAGTTACTAGGGTGTGGAGTACGTAATTGTTTTGTTGAAACTTATAAGATTTTTAATCTCACTGTCATGGGTTTATAAATTAATAAGATCATGACATGAATTGGTAAAAATGTCTTCCTAGTGTGAGTGCATATTTAATTTTGAGTAATGAATTTCCATTCGGTGAAAAAATGATTATTTTTGAAATGTATTTTTTTTAATGTGAAATTTTGAAAATGATATGATTTTAGTATTTTGAAAATCTTTTGATTTTCAAAAGTATGATGAAATTTTCAAAAATGGGTTGACAACCGAACGTGTGTTTAGCAACCAAAAATTTTATCAACAGAATTTTCCATTAATATAATTATGTCATATAGTATAAATTAGTCAAAATCACAAAAATAAAACAACACAAACATTATAAATGAAGAATCAATGAAATAAGAGATATTTCTCGAAATTAAGGAACCTATACCAATGGAATAGTAACTTGACCATTGGAATAGAAATGCGAAAATTAGGAATAGTAAACAAGACAATATAATAGTATCCTCACATATGAATGTATAAATAAAATTAATGTATCTTATAAATGAAAATATGATTTATTTATATCCTGGTATAAGTAAAAATTGTTTTAACCATGATAAATTAAGTATGAATATATTTTTGATACTTAAATGTTAACATAAAATTTTATAATTATTATAATGACTTAAAAAGAAAATTTATTTTCATAAAATATATTCATAAATCAGTATTTTGTTTTCTTATGATTATATGATAATTTAATGAGACCTTCATTTATTTTATAAAGTGTGATAAAATTATTTATAAATTTAAAATCTTTATTTTTCTAGTAAATGATGATTTTAATCAAAATTGAAATTTATAATATTTATAAAATTATTTTCATAAAATGGAGTTCATTTATGATATCTTCACATTGAAAATTGATTATGGTGAATTTTTTGGATTTTTCTAAAATAGTTGAATTTTTTGTAAATAGTGAAATACGATAATTTACGGTATTCGACAATATAAGTAAATAAATGAATTATTGAGTCATGTTTCAGTAATATATGATTTATTTGGACATTATAAACAACTCACATGATCTATTTACTTTATATAGTAATGGTAATCAGTACTATCTCGATCCTTGATCCAAAAAAATTAACAAATGAATAAAATAATCAAAAAATGACCCTCTCCTCCCATATAAATACCGACCACACCACCTATTCTTCTCACACCTCAAAATCCTTGAATATTTTACAAATTATACAAAATAATCTTACCAATTCTATCCCCCATGTCCAAGATCCTTCTGTCTCAACAGAAGAAGAAACAAAATTTCCCTAAATAAGTTCTCAAAGAGAAGAATTTCAAGAGGTAACATCCTCTTTAATTTTTTTCATTTCATTTCATTTCATATAAATTTATTTTATTTTATTATTCTATCCTCACCTCCCATTATCAAAGTGACATTATAACTCCAATATCATTTATATAATGTAATTATATTGTTTTAATGTATGATCAATCATGAAACCTCTTCACTGTTTGATCAAAATGGATATGAGATGGCACAAATACAAGAGGGGTTGAATTGTTCATTTAAAATATTTCTATTAAAACCATTAAGGTTCTTAGTTTACTATAACTAAAAAAATTCACAAAGCCTCTTATAAAAGAAAAAAAAGATCTGGATGACTCTAGGTCTGATGATATAATATGATACCGTAAGTTATGAAACAATTGTCTTCAGAATGAATAAAAATATCAGAGTGATGAAAATTGAAAATGATTCTACCATACAGTGTATATAATCAAAAATAAATTATAAGAGGTAATTAAAAAAATTACAAAATAATAAAAATATAAATAAGAAATAAAAGTATTCTCTTTCTATTACAATAAGTAGCAAAAAAGTAAAAGGTATTGGAATTATTTTATCCCAACACGTACGGTATAATTTCACCTAGGTTAAGAGGTATGTCCCACCAACATCGGTAAGCCCTAGATACAATGATCGGAATGTCTTTCTTGTTATCCCTTCAAGCACTTGAATTGACAGGTAAGCGACACCTTTGTCTTTCAAAGACTTGAAAGCCCTCGATAAAATGATCGGTCACACCGTCTGCCTATCCCTAATAGCCCTCGATCGTTATCACCCGATCAGATGCCCATGGAAAAACAATGAACTTTGTGAAATAAAAAAACAGAGAATGAGTTGTTCACGTGTTGCAATTTCAAGGCTTTCACACAAAGTAGAGATAAGTCATAGAGTCTCTCTTTAGAACTTGGAAGTAGATAAAGTTGTTCAAGTTATTGTCTATGAATCAAATTACCTTCTATTTATAGGCCTTAGGTTCCAACAGTCATATCTTCTCCAACATTCATATTTCCTGGAAATCTCGTAGGGACTTGGACACCTCGCATTGTAATAGTAATATTGAAATAGAAAATACGACATCATTTTGATTAGTTTATAACTAACTCCACCACATAGTTGTGGTTAAAACAAAATATATATGAAAATGATAACATGACTATGAATATAATGAAGTATATTGATTTGATACAAAGTAAATACAATGCATAATGTAAGTATGATAAACAGAGTGGGTACGATGAACAAAGTGAGAATGGTGAAGAGAGTCAGTGTGATAGACAGATTAATTACGATAGACATAGTCAGTACAATATATAGAGTTATTAAGATAGATATAGTTAGTATGATAGATATAGTCATTACAATAGGCATAGTCAGTACGATAGATAGATTCATTTTGATAGACATAGTCCATATGATATATAGGGTCATTTTGATAGACATAGTTAGTAGGATAGACAAATAAACCATATTCAAAGTAATTCCTTTATTTAAGAAATGAGTATAAAGAAATTACTGATTTTCAAGACTAAATAAATAAATGTCAAAAGAAGACTTTTGACTTTACAATCTCCCCCTTCTTGGAAAGCACAAAACAAAAATTAAAAATAGAAACAAATACTTATCTCCCCCTAAGTTCTGAAAACTCTTCTGAATAGATAAATAAAAACAAATAACTCCTCCCTTAGGTATAGAATTTCCTAAGTATTGTATTCATATTGATTTTACATGGTTTTGATTTTTTTCCTCTTTAATGTATTACTTTTTTCATTAACAATTCTCCCCCATTTTAAAATTTTACTCCCTCTTTATAAACAATTCTCTCCCTTTATGATTTAAAAAATGAAATGGGGTAATCTTGAGGTTCCTGAAAAGGTTATAAAGAAAAAAAATGAAAAACAATTGAAATGAAAACACACAACTCATTGAATTTTCAAATGGCCATATAATTTCAAATGACAATAAATAAATAAAGATACAACAAAGCATTATTTTTTTTCTCTTTTTTTTTCTTTCTTGATCAACTCTGGGAGAACAACCTTCATCTTCTTAATTTATTTCTTGTCATCTGAGATAGAAATACCCTGAGTTATGAGAATCTCTTGTTGGTCTGAAAAAATTTGATCCTGGTTTTTGATGGTCTCTTCTTGAATTATAATCACTTGTTCAAGAGTATCAATTATGTGCTGCATATTCTTATTTTCTTCAGTCACCAAATTTTTGTGTTTCTTTAAAAAACTATTTCATCTAAGAAAGATGAAACCTTCAAAATTCTGACTGGAAAGTAGTGAATCATTCTTGTAACTATTTCATTAAATGATTATCAGCATCATGAATTTTTGGGATCTTATTCAACCACTCAATTTTTTCCTTGTCAATATTATTGAAAGCAATAACAAGATCATTTGAAAGCATCCTTGAGTCTTCAAATGATTCCTCATGTTAATTCCTTGATATTTCTGTTTTTATGACAATTTGGTCATCTTGTTTCAAGTATTCTTATGAGCAATAGACCTATCACTTAAAACTATTAGACTGGCCTCTATTGACATTACTCTCATTTTGAGCTCTCTTACTAAATCAAATTTCTTCCCTAGATTATCTATAGTGAAAACAATCTTTCCATACATTTTAGGAAAGTAGGGAATAGTATTATCGATTATTATTAAAACATGAACAATTTAATCATGTTTCTTAAAAGATATTGATTACTTTGAATCAGTATCATCATCGTATGATTCAAGTTCATTTGATTGGCTTGAGTTTCGATCAGGCTTTTTTCCTTTTCATTTAACTTTTTCCTTTTCAACCATTTATAATTTTTGTAAACTCATTCTTCTCCAATTTTTTCACTAATTAAATTTACTTTGTCAGCATGAGAACTTTGATCCGCATTCTTGACAGGAGAGGGAACTCTTTACGATAGAGTTTCTAAGGATTGAAGTGGTGCTTGATCAACTCGAGGATTCTGTTGTTGAATTCCTTCAAGTTGTTTTTGAAGAGAATATTATTCTCTACTTTTATTATAACAAGGAAGATATTCCATAAGGAAGTCATATTCATCTTATTCACCTTCCTATTGTGAATTCCATTGAAAAATGTCTTCCACTATTTCTTTCCCTTTTTCTTTCTCTAGAAAATTATGTACGATTGGTTCTTGTTGAACTTTTTCGGTTAGCTGAACACTTGCTAACTCAACACTAGAATTTTGGAAATATCAAAATTTTGAGCCTTCCTTTTCAAAATATTCTTCTTATTCATCTCATCCTGTAGAGTATATTCTATTCTCATCTTCTCAACTAGTGCTTCAACTGGATCAAGACCAAACTTAGGATAACTTTCTTTCCATTGTTCTTTATCCTTTCTCCACTTGGATTCAACCCCGAATGGCCCGAAGGCCTACTTTTTATTTTATTATAGAGAACCCCCTTTTAAGGGTTGAAGGGGAACCCAAACATGACCCGTGGGACAAAGGCACAAAGCCTGACATGACCCGCAATACAAGACCCGAAGGCCGAGAGGCATACCATGCCCATTACATGACCCATAGGCCCAGCCCATTAGAACTTCCCCTCCCCAGCATCTTCCATCATTGATATCCTTAGCTCCCCACCTTGAATTTCTTATCATATACCATTGCCCCATACAAAGCTGCACGGTGCCTGGTCCCGATGGCGGTTTCCATACCCTCTCATTCTTCTAATCCGGTTAGCTCTGCATCTGGTGGCTACTACTCTTATTGCTCTGATCCTCCTCTGGGGCTTTTTCTATGTGAACTGGGCTACTCCATGGTCTATGTGACCTGAAGGCCCTGTGGCCTGAAGTCCTTTGATGACCTGGAGGCCCTGGAGACCTATAGGCCCAAACCGGTGGCCCAAAAGCCCAAATCAGGTGAATAGTTCCGGCTGCTATAGTATTGAACAGTAACTGCTACAGTAATTGCTACAGTGACTACTACAGTACTACTACAATACTCCAAAGAGTTTTTATTTTTCATCAAAAAAACTTTCAATCTCTTTATCATGTTCTTTGTTATCCATGAATCCGTCAGCTATTTAAATTATCCTTTCACTGTAAAATTGAAAAACATAAAACCTTAAAGAATGATATTCATAAGAATAGTTGGGTACATAATCAGATGAGATTTAATTTCTTCATACTTCAAATTCATGATTGTTTCAAAAATGTAACCCATGAGATTTACCTTTCTCATATTTAAAAGATAATCTAACATAAATATGTCAGAAACCATATGTGTTGATCTATCCCCTTTCCTTGGAATTAGAAACCCTTTTATCCAAAGGACAATAAACCGGTTGTCTGGAGAGAGATGGGATACTCTTCTTTTCTCATCTTTTAAAAGAAATAGAAACTTTTCAGCTATTTCATTATTAAACATTCCAACTTCTTCATTTAGCTTATGAGAAGGGAAAAAGGAGTCTCCTTCATTAGGGATATCACGACAATTTTCTTCTTGTTTTACTAATATAAAAACTTTCTACCATACACAGAAAAGTTAAGCATCATATCCTTATAAAAAGACACGATATTGTATAATTTTCTAACATCTTCAACAAGAATCGGATCCTGTGATATAGGTTTCTCGACATAAATATGTTCCCAATGTTGGAATAAAATAATCCTTTTGATTGTTGAGTCATAACTATCAATGAAATCCTGAGGGACTGACCATTATCTAAAGAAATCCATTCCTGAGAAATTCATTGAATATATATCGATAAGAGTATTGGTTAAAGATTGAGACATAATGTTTATAGGAAAAATAAATGATCGTACCGAGTCTTTAGAAAGGGAGTAGAGCTTCGCCATGAAATCTGAAGAACCGGTGTGGGTTCAAGGAGGAGTTTCCCCTATTTATAGGATAACTTGGGTGATCATTGTTCTTCTATGGTTTATATTATATGAAAAAGATTCTAATAGTGAAGAATAAAAGTGTTTTTTGTTCTTTTTATCTTAAAAAAAATTAAAAAGATTAAAAATGAGAAACAATAGAATAAAAGAAGAGAAATACAAAAAGAAAAGAGAATTTATCTACCATAGATTTCAAGTAAGTTGTTAGTTTCATGGTATTATGAAAGAAAAAAATAATACATTATAGAAAATAAATATTTAAAATAATGATAATAGAATACAATCAATCATTAAACTGATGAAAAAGAAAATGTATACAATTGGTTGTTAGACCAATGGAAAACAGTCATTACCATAGGTTGTCAAGCCAATGGAAAACAAATTCATTACCCTAGGTTTTCAAGCTGAGGGGAAAGAAATTCATTACCATAGGTTTTCAAGCTGATGGAAAACAAATTCATTACAATAGGTTGTCAAGATGATGGAAAAAATTCATTACCATAGGTTGTCAAGCCGATGGAAAACAAAGTCATTACAATAAGTTGTCAATCCGATGGAAAATAATGTCATTACCATAGGTTTTCAAGCCGATGGAAAACAAATTCCTTACCATAGGTTGTCAAGCCTATGGAAAATAAATTCATTTCCATAGGCTGTCAATCCAATGGAAAAGAAAGTCATTACCCTAGGTTTTCAAGCCTATGGAAAGAAAATTCATTACCATAGGTTATTGATCTGATGGAAAACAAATTCATTACCATTGGTTTTCAAGATGATGGAAAACAAATTCATTACCATTGGTTTTTAAGCTGATGGAAAACAAATTCATTTCCATATGTTTTCAATTCTATGGAAAAAAAATTCATTACCATAGGTTGTCAAGACGATGGAAAACAAATTCATTACCATAGGTTTTCAATCTGATGGAAAAAAAAAGTCATTACCATAGGTGGTCAAGCCTATGGAAAAACAATCAATACGATAATAGGAGTTTTATGCTGATAGACAGAAACTTCAAACTAACAAATGTGAAACCGAAAGATATAATGTAAAAATTAAACAAATAATTTAATGAATAGAAATATAGTCTTAAATAATTAAGGTAAGTTACAAAATATAAGTTAGTAAATAAAAAATATGAAACAAGAAGGAAAAATAGATAAAATAATAAACAAAAGACAAATGTTATCCACCTAAAGAAAGGAGAGTTTTAATGTAAAGATAATTGTAAAAACAAAAATTAGATGTGCATGATTATTTTAGTGTAATCATTCTGAAATAATATTTAATAAATTCAAATCTATTGGAAGGAAATGGTTTTGTAAAAATGTTACCAAGTTGTTCTTGCATTCTAATTAATAGTAAAATGATATCTCCTTTTCGTGTGTGATCCCCATGTCAGTGATTCCTAATATCTATGTGTCTTTCATGAGAGTGATGTGCATGGATTTTAATTAGAGAAATTTTACTTTTGTTATCACAAAATATTTGAGATTTAGTAAACTTCATACCATAGTCTACGAGTGTGTGTTGCATCCACAATACTTGAGCATAACAACTTCTAGATGGTAAAAATTCAAATTCAATAGTAGAGAGTTCAACTAAGTGTTGTTTTTTGATGACCAAGAAACTAATAAATATCCTAGAAAATGACATGTTCCAGAAGAACGCTTTCTATCCATTCTACAACCACCAAAATCAGAATCCAAAAAACTTTTTAATTCAAAATAATTTCTAGAAGAATAAAAAAGGCATAAATCCAATGTTCCTTTTAAATACTGGAAAATCTGTTTCACATCTATTAAATGGAATTGTTTTTAATTTTCTTGATATCTAGCAAAAAAAAATACAGAAAACATCATGTCTGGATGACTAGTTGTTAAGTATAGTAGACTTCCAATCACACCTCTAAAAGTTGTTTGGTAAACTGGTTTCCCAGCTTCTTCACGATCAAGAATGTTTGAGGTTTCCATGGGAGTAAAATTTCTTTTAGTATCGTCATACCCATAATTTTTGAGTAAGTCTTTGATATAATTATTTTTAGATATATAATTACGTTCTGGTTTTTGAGAAATTTTAAAACTAGGAAATAATGTCAATTCACCCATCATACTCTTTTAAAACCTAGACTTAATTATATTAGCAAATGAATCTGTTAAAGACTTTTGAGTTGATCCAGAATTTTTTTCATCAACATAAATTTGAACAACCATTATATTTTCTTTCTTTTTTTTAAAAAGAGTTGGATAAACTATTCCTTTAATGTAATTATTTTGAAACAAAAAACATTCTAACCTATCTTACCACGATCTGGGGGATTTTTTATGTCTATAAAGGTTCTTCATAATTTTTAAACATATTCAGGATGTTTTTTATCTTCAAAACCTTGGGTTTGGTCTACATAGACTTCTTCATAAACATATCCCTTAAGAAAATCACACTTGACATCCATTTGAATGAGTTTGAAATTAAAAAATGCTGCAAATGATAATATAATTCTAATAGATTTGAGTCTTTCTACTGGAGAACAGGTTTTCTTCATAGTTTATGACTTGTTTTGGATTATATATTTCAGCAACAAGTCTAGCTTTATTTCTTACAATGATACCATTTTCATCGAATTTGTTTCGAAATTTTTTTCTCTAATAACAGATGTATCCTTAGTTAATTCTACCGTGGTCTAAACTTTATTCCTTTTGAATTCATTTAGTTGATATTTCATTGCATTAATTTAATCCTCACCAACTAAGGCCTCAGTTGGAGTTTTAGGTTCAAATTGACATAGAAAAGCATGATGTTCTAATTCATTTCTTAAGGAATTTCTAGTCCTTACTGGTTGATTTAAATAACCAATGATTTTATAACTAGGAGGATTCCTAAGAAATAACTAATTTGGATTTTGAAAAACCTTATCATCAACATAAGGTAGAAATTTTTTAGCTGTAAATGACTCAAAAACAATTTCATGATTATTTATAACGTTTGAAGAATCTTCTATCAAAGGTTGATAATCAGTTTTGGAAAACACTTCAGAAACAATATTTTGAATTTGTTTGAAAAGAAACAGATATGTTTCATCAATCATAAAATTTATTGTTTCTTCAACAACACAAGTTTTTTTGTTAAAAACTCTATAAGACTTATAAGTTTTGGAATAACCTAAAAATATTCCTTCATCATATTTGGGTGAAAACTTATATAAGTTATATTTTGTATTTAAGATAAATACTTTGAAAAAAAAAATACTTTGAAGTATGTAAATTTGGGTTTTCAACATATCCACAATTCAAAAAGTGTTTTATTAAGAGAAGGTCGAATTAAAAATCGATTTATTGTATAACAAGAAGTACTAACAGTTTCTACCCCGAAATGTTTTCCAATTGAGTATTCACTCAACATGGTTCTTGTTATCTCTTGAAAAATTCAATTTATTCTTTCAACCACACCATTATGATGTGGTGTTCTTGGTATAGAAAAGTTGAGAGTAATAAATTTTTTTACTAAAAAATTTATAAAAATCAGAATTTATAAATTCTCCACCATGATCACTTTAGATAGTTATCAATGGTAGGGTTTTCTCATTTTTTACTTTATAAAAATGTTTTAAAGAAACAAAAATATTTAGATTTTTTAGAAAGAAAATGTACCCATATAAATCCTGTATAATCATCAACTAAGAAAAATACAAAGCACATGTCTCCAATACTTTCTGTTTGGGTTGGACCAAAAAGATACACGTGAACTAACTGTAATGCATCGATAGTTGTGACTTTATTGAATTATTTAAATCTGGAGTTCTATTTTTTATCAAATTTACATGGGTCACAATCTTTAGAAGAATCAAACATAAGCTCGGGTAGAACATTAAAAATCCCTTTTTAGAGAGTTTATATAAATTTTTTAAATTCTAGTGTCCTAGTGTTCAATTCCATAACAAATATTGGTCATCCATTGCACTAAGAAAATGTACGTCCTGGCTCCTAAGGTCTTCTCTGTTTAAAGTGTAAACATTACCATGCCCTTGAGGGAATAGAATGAATTCATCCTTGGAAATGTAAACTATACATTCATCATTTCTAAAATTCAAAAGGTAACAATAATCACATAATTGACTTTTTAAATGATATTGTGCTTAATACTCTCAACAAAAAAACATTATAAATAAAAAAATTTCCAAGGAAAACGATATTACCTATACCAAAAATCTTTCCATGAGAATTTTATCCTAAGGTAACTATTCCTCCTTTCATCTTGATATCTTTTTCAAAGAAGTTTGTGTTTCTAGTCAGGTGCCTGGAACCTCCACTATCCATGTACCATGTATTTTTATTACTTCTTTTTTTACTAAAACAAAAACAATTGAACTTTTAGAATGAAAACCTGTTTGGGTCCAAAAACATTAGAATGAAAAAAAAATTGGAATCCATATTTGTTTTGAAAAGAGAGCATTGTGGGAACCCAAAGAGTGTGTTTTCTTTAATGAAAAAATTTCTTACCAATGTCCACCACATTGACATTTAGTGCATAATAGACCCCTTTGGGGAAAATAGTTATTACTAAAAACTGGTTTTGAATGAGTATAACCAATTCCAGAACAATTCGATAAAAACAATTTGAGACTACATTTTATCAAACTCTTTCCTTCTAGTAGTGAATTTTGATAAAAGTTTCTTATGAGAAAAAAATACCAGACTTTAGTCTAATAACAAAATTCTTATCCTCATTTTTATTAGTTTTAGAATTGAGTTTTTATTCCAAAATTGTTTTCTTATAAATCATATTACCAAAATCTTGAGAAATTTGGTTCTTTTAAAAATTTACCTTTTCAAGGTTTTTCAAAAAAATATCAATCTCAAGAGTCTTATAAAAAATATCTTTAGATAGATCTAATATTTATCTTACTAAAATAACAATCCCAATATTTTCCTTTTCATGTTTTCTAGAAATTTACAATTTTTATTTTCTAAAATTTTAGAAAATCTGGAAACTTTTTCATATGAAGGTAAAGAATTATCATTCTCTAATGAGGATGTTTCTTCATCAGAATAATAATATTTGTCATGATAATTGTTACTCAAATACATATTAGTAAGATATTCAAAACTATGTACCTTTTCCATTAAGAAATGACAAGGACTTTTGGAAAAGAGACCAAAATTCTTGTGATTTGAGATATCACTATCAGAAGAGTCTTCGAAAGAATCACCTAAAATAGCACTCCAGGAGTAATTAACATTCAAGACATTATTTCCCTTACATTTATAGTATTTCTTCTTATACCTCTCTAAATGTCTTTCCTTTTTATCCATTATTTTCAGCATAGGACAATCAGTTTGAATGTGTCCTACTCTTTTATATTCATAGCATGTAACTTCAGAATCTGTATTGTCCTTGTTACCTTTGAAATTATTTTATATCTTTAATGGAAATCCTTATATCCAACAATATTATTCATTCTTCTAGCCATATTTGCTAGATCATTCTATGAATACTCAGTATCACTAGACACTGATAATACTTCATCCTTCCTCTTTCTTGGCTTAGTTTTAACAAGAGATTGAGACTTGGTAGGATTTGATGTAGTAGTGAGTGATACTCTAGCATTCTTCTTTTTCACTTTATTTTCACCTCCCTTGAGTCTTCCTTTATATTCCAATAGAGTTCCAAATATATCATCAAGAGTAAGATTACTAATCTTTCTAGATTCATCAACTGTAGTTCTCTTGGATTCCCTTTCATTTACTATAATATCTATGATATTCTCAATTAGAAATACATCTTATAAAATTTTCCCTCCCACAGCTTGAATACTATTAAAAATTTTCATAAATCATTGTTGCACCTTAATTACAGGTTCTCCATAAGGAAATTCAAAATCGTGATAGTCATCTTTTATCGTAGATCTTCTTATTTCAAAAACTTTGGAAGCACCAAAATGTGTAATCTCTAATTTCTTCCATATATTATTTGCAACTTAACATGAATAAATTTGACTATAAATGTTCCAGGTCATAGAACACAACAATGTATTTCATACCTTAATGTTTAGTTGTTATTCAAGTTTTTATTGATTAGTAAAAGTACTAACTTATTTATTTGTAATTTTATAACCACCAGTGAGCATAATAAGTTATCTATAGCAGTAGTTATGATAAAATACATCATTTGATCTCTCAAACATTCAAAATAATTATCAATTTTTTGTCCCTTTAGGTTTAAGATTTTCAATTGAACCGACATTCATCATGACTGGCATTATAAAGAAACAAAATCCTTTTCCAAAAATACTGGTTAGTGTATTTCAATTAAAAAAATGTATATAAAATATAAAAAGTAGTGGAAAACCTCCTCTGATACCAATTGTTGGTTCTAAATAGATATGAGATGGAAAAAATACAAGAGGGTGGGGTGAATTATATATTTAAAAAATTCCTATAAAAAAATTTAAGGTTCTTGGTTTACTATAACTAAAAAAATTCACAAATCCTATTATAATAGAAAACAAATGATAGGAATGACTCTAGGTCTGATGATATAATATGATACCATAGGTTATAAAACAATTTTATTCATATTGAATATAAATATCATAGTAATAAAAATTGTAAATGATTCTTCCATATAGTGTATATAATCAATACAAAAAGTATAAGCTGTAATTAAAAAAATTACAAAATAATACAAATTGAAAGTAGAAATAAAAGGATTATCTTTATATTACAATAAGTAGTAGAAATATAAAAGGTATTGAAATTATTTTATCATAGAGAGTAGGGTATCCTTTCACTTAGGATAATGGGTCTATCTCACCAACACCGGTAAACCCTCAATATGATGATCGACACGTCCGACTTGCTATCCCCTAAAGCCCTCGATTTTATATGTAATCGACACATATTTCTTTCAAACAATTGAAACCCCTCGATATGATGATCGGTCGCCCCGTCTGCTTATCCGCAGTAGACCTCAATCATTATCACCTGACCAGACGTAGAATAAAAAATAAAGCACTTATTGAAATACAAAAAAATGAATGAGCCGTTCACGTTTTGTAATTTCAAGGCTTTTACAAGAAGCAGAGAAAAGTCACACAGTCTCTCTATAAAAATTGGAAGTAGCTGAATTTGTTTATGTTACTGTCTATTCTTAAAATGGCATCCAATTTATAGGCCCTAAGTTCCAAGAGTCATATTTTCTCCCACAGTCATATTTCCTGGAATACTCAGAGGGACATGGACATCTGACATTGTAACAATCATATTGAAACAGAAAACACAACATCATTTTGATTAGTTTATAACAATATCCACGACATCGTTGTGGTTAAAATAAAATATATATGAAAATGATAACATGAGTACTAATATAATGAAAAATATTGACTTGATACATTGTGAATACAATGTATAATGTAAGAATGATAAACAGAGTGGGTACTATGAACGAAGTGAGTATGATGAATAGAGTCAGTACGATAGACATAGTCATTACAATAGACATAGTCAGTATGATAGAAAAGGTCATTATTATAGACATAGTTAGTATGATAGAAAGATTCATTACTATATACATAGTCAGTACGATATACAGTGTCATTATGATAGACATAATCAGTTTGATAGAAAAAGTCATTATGATAGTCATAGTTAGTATGATAGACAGAGAAACCATATTCAAAGTAAGTCCTTTATTTAAGAAAATAGTATAAATAAATTTATTATTTCCAAAAAAATGCAGAAAATTCAAAATATTACTTTTAACTTAACATTCTCTTCTCTCTTTCATTTTAAAAATGAAAACCTCATTTGTCATGTGTCAATTTACTTTCATTGTGAACGATGGATTTTAATTTTCCATTACCACTATCACAGATTGTCATAAAAACATAATAATAGTTCAATCATATTTTATTATTTATTTTATAATTTATCTAATGTTATAAAACAAATATATAAACATGATATTAAATAAAATTATATAAGTTTGTGATAGTCATAATAAATACAAAATAAACTAAATCAGTTTCATTAAAAATTTTACCTAATGAATAATCCTCATACATATATAAAAATATGAAATATAAGATTATTTAGGATTATATAATTTAATTAGTAACATATAATTTCAATTTTGGGGAATTATTATCATTTTAATCGAACTTCTATACTTGTATACAAGAAAAATGATCATGTAAACCAAGAAAATAAACACCCCTCAAACAAAAAAATTGAATGATATTATTCATCATAATGAAAAAAAACAAACTAAAAAAACTATAATAAATAAATTAAATGTATAATTGGTTATGGTTAAATTAATTAATGGATTTTAGTTTATTATCTATAAAATTAAGTTTTAGTTCAAAAAACTCTCATTCATAATGTAAGGGACTCTCTCTGAACCTCTTTTTTTTCCTTCGGGTAACATTTTCTCTCTATTTACCACTATATAAGTCTTAATTATTCTTATGTACTCTACCTAAATTCTTTTTTATGTTCCAAAATATCTGAATAACTCCATTCATATTTATTTGTTTGGGAAATACATGTTTTATAAGGTTTCCTTCTCGATTCCTCCTGATAACTAAGCCTGACTAAATTGAACATCTTAATTTATAACCAAATTTCAAGAAAACTCCCTAATATATTATAACCCACCTAAATTTTTCTAAATCAAGATTTTTTATTATGAAATACTATTTGAGCTCATGTATGGTTTTTTTACAAAAATGATTACTTTGTCTTATTCAATGTCTCTTTAATATTTTCCCGTAATCCGCACTAGAGTGGATCATTTATAAATTTTCATAAACACTATTTTACTTATTTTCACTTTTTTTGGAAATAATTTATCATGATATATTTGTATTTTTCCTTATTAATTCTCAATTATTTTTTAAATCCATTCTTTCATAGACACCATTTTGATATTCCATATTTTTATGCTTTATGTTATGATTATTGTCACACCCCGACCTCAGATACTCCTTAATTTTATTCTTTTCTTTGACATTAATATTTTTGGTTAAGGATTGGGGTAATACCTAGTTAACTGTTTTATGTTTTTGGATGTTTAGATTCATTTTAGCCTCTGCATTGGAACCGCATGGTTAGAAGAAACTCTGTGGATCAACCTATTTAACCCTGCTGTATGGTCTGTATTTGACCAGAAGCGACCACAAGGTTTATGCATGGTCGAAAAAGCCATGAGGGTTAGTCATAAAGTATCTCCCATCCTGGATATAAGCATTCACACAGTTAGATAATAGTTTGATAAACCATGCAACCGAACCGTGCGAGCTACCCAGAAAATTTAAAAGTTGAAATTACTATTCTACCCTCTTACCCTTTTAACCCTATTCCCCCTTCAGTTGTTTTTATATTATGAAGGGATCACCCTAGGACACTGTCATTGAATCATCTACCTCCATGGATTCTCCCCCTCCAATAAAAGTGTTTTTAGGGTTTCTTGTATATTTTCCTCCCCTTTCTCTCTTCCCCTATCTATTTCTTGATTTCCCTTTGGTGGGATCTCATTTGGACAAACCCTAATGGTTAGTGTTTGTTTGGGTGTTGTTTTTTCATCCAATATACAGTCTATGGATCATCTATTGGGCCCTAGTCTCCATTTTCCAAGATTTTTGTCGTGTTCACACACCACCAATGTAGGCATTTCCATGTTTTCCATTTTTGTGAAAAACTATTCATTCTTGAGCGTCTTCAATTAATTTTGAAATGTTATTCACATATTTATAATACTCATGGATAGTTCATTATGGTGTTTTATGGTTGGTATTATTTATTAAAAATTGATTTTGGAGAGATCCTTGTTTATGCCTTTGTGTTTTCACATCGAATGGTTTGATAAAATGTAAATTGAAACGTTAAATGTAGAATAAAATGTTTTAGGTGATGTTTTTCCTTAGAAATGTTTTTATTTAATTTATTGTATTTTTGGAGGAATGTCATGTGGAATGTTCTTAATTTTATAGTATGATTTAAATGTTGTTTGGAAATCTCCCCCATGGTCTTTAAAAAACATTGTTTTCTCTTTTGGAATGTATATGATATTGCGAATTTTGATTTGAAAGGAAAGTACTTGTTATAAAAGTATTTTGGGTGTTTTTTGTTTATATAGAGGTTTCCACTGGATGTTGGCACATCCATGGGTTCATGGAGTGTACACGTCGATGTGCATTCAAATGATGACGGAACATGGGACACTTCCTCCTTTAAATGTTTCTTATTTTCCCCTCCTCTCATTTTCAAAATGGTTCCATTATTTCCAAATGAAATGTGTTTATCCTAGTGATTTGTAATTTTATCTTTGGGTTATTCCTTAAATTTTGGCCCATTTGGCCTCGAAATATGTCTTTCTTGGAACTTGAAAAGAGTAATAGACCATTTGGTAATTGAGATTTGTTTTGGGTGTGTATTTGGAATATAAGGGAACATTTGACATTTCAAATATAAAAGTGGCATTTGATATTGTATTTGAAATAGTTTTTATAATGTTTTTATTAAATGCATTTAAAGATGTAATGTCAATGTCTCTTTTGGAAATTTTTGTGTTTTTAATGAAATCTTTGAATGTTTAAGTGACTTGAAGGACCAGTTGGAACCTTTAATATTGTGAAATATATGTCTATATATATATTGGGAACCATTATATGTCTAATTTCCCCATATGTGTTATCATATATTTGTGTCCATTTTTGGGGTAGGCAAGTATAGTGATGATATGTAAGGTGAGTCACACATGTGAGGGCCACCCACTTACACAATATATTACTATAATGGGTTATTGGGCATATTTTGTAGGATCGAGTGATGGTATCTTTCCAGTCCTCATTATAAGGGTTGGTACCGCCTAGATCACTATGTGTCCAGGTGGGTTATTCCACTAGATTGGTCAGTTGAGGGTAACCATTTGGTTATAGACTTAGGGGCTTCACCATACGCTGACATGTGGTTCTGAACCTAGTATGTCTAGGGGTCTCTCTAGGGATGTTTATGATTTACAATGGTTACTAATTATATGTGCCTGTTTATTTTATGTTGCATTTTGTTTTCATCATTCATTGTTTATTTATTTTGCATCATAGCCTTGTGTCTCTTTGTTTTGGGTTTTCTTTTTGAAATGGTATACTTGTTCAGAAAATTAATGTGGGGTTTGTGATGTTTTTTAAAAAGGGAAAATATGAAAACTTTATTTTTATAAATTTATTTCAAACTATTGTTAATGGAATGTTTTTAGGAAATGAAACACATGGATTAGTTTTTACTTTCCCACTGAACTATGAATCTCACACCCTACTTGTACCTTTCGTTGTTGGTAGACCCGAGTTATTTTGCAGGTTATCTCTCTTCCATAGATTGTTGGATCATGAGTTCATCATGGACCTGTATAGTCTGGTTCTTGGTGGTGATCCATAGGTCACATGGAGATTATGATAGTGTGTTTTTGGTCTTCAGTTTTGTATTTGGTTTCTGCCTTGCTGATCTATTGTAAGTGAATATGTCTATATATTTAGTGTTTGAGATTCAGTTGTTTGTTTTTATGTGCTCAATTTTTTTGGTTTATTTATTTCATCCTGGTTATTTGGATGAACCCATTCAATCTTGGATATTATTTGATTCCCAAAACTAGTTTCCTACCCATGGGGGATCAGGAATGCCCATCGGGGCATACCGTAGACCGGGTCTCGTGTCTGGTCAGAAAGAATCATAGAATGGTTCGTGAAAATTATGATACCCATTTATTTCAATGTGTAACCCTTATGTTTCTTCCTTATATTTGATTATTCATGAGGAACACATATTCCTGTAAATTTTATGATGGGCCTTCCTCGATAGCACTCCAATGAATTGGGTATTATTTAGTCTCATGGGACGTCATGTTGGGACATGGAGTGAACCTGATTCTTTTATGGGACATTGTCTGTCATTTTCAATGGTATTAGAGGTTATAATTGAATCATTCTTATGTTATATTGTTTTTCATTTCCAAAATCCCATGATTCCATGAATAAATGATCCAGTGTTATACATGTTATTATTTCCTATGTTTATTCATGTTAGATGCCTTTTTATTTAATCATTTTATGCCTTTTAATCCGTGTTCTATGATTTATTACTATTTTCATTCTATCACTAGAATTTTTAGCTCATTATTTTTGTTCATGTATTCCCCATGTTATCCTATGATGATGCAGGAGCTCCAAGTATGTTAGAAGATCCTTATAGAGTCTAAATAAAATATTCTTTTATTTTTGTTTCATGATTTCTTAATATGCATTTAATCTTCCCAAAAAACTAGAATTTATGATATGTGGTTTTTATATGACATTTAATTGTACTCAAAATCATGTAAAATTATGTTTAAAAGGCTAGGGTCTTTATAAATTGTATGAGAGAAAAGGAAGGAATATAACCCTTGGGAACCCACACATATGTGTGATGGATGAGGCATGGTTCTCCTCCCAAGGGATTCATGAGGAATGGGATGCCATTGGGGATTGTGGTGTGTCCCACCTAGGAGGTGTACCATCACTTGGAGTCCTTTGATAGGTATCAATTATAGTCCACTAGAAATAATTCCATATCACTATATTTGGTATCGAATCTTGGTCAAGTTATATTATGAGATAAGGATTAGAAAACATTAGTAGTAACCCTACATATAATTCTATAATGATGCATAACCTATATTAAAACATAGAGAATAAGATGTTAGGATATACTTTTCATTTGAATGTTTATCCTTATATTTTTAACATTTCATTTTTATGTTCTTTTTAGAAAATTATTCAATCTCCAAAAATTGTAATTTATTTTTTTAGTTAACGGATGGAAATAGTTGAAAATGTTCCAACAACAAATGTGATAAGAAATGTGTCAATTTCCTTAATGAAATAAAAAATATACTGGAAAATTAAACTAAAAACATCATGATAGTACTTTCAAAACCTTCTTAATTTATGAATAATAACTTGAAACGTGTTGAACACTCACGTTCTCTGATTAAAGAACAAGTTTATGTAGAATACATTATGTGATAAATACCTCCCATATTTGGTGGATCGTCTAATCCTATCATCATGAAAAAATGGATTAACTTCATTGAGAATATATTCTTTTCCCTATAGTTCTCAAGAGATGAGAATGTTTTGATAACGGTCTATCATTTTGAAGGGGAATCTAATCAATGGTGGAAATAGATCGAGAACATGAAGTCCAAATAGGAAATTAATTCCAAGTAATGGTAAGATTCCTGGAAAATAATATTTATTAAATATTTTCCCCAAACTAAACATCTTAAGATATAAAGGGAGTTCCTCATACTGAAGAAAAATTATGACGAGTCTATCAGGGCATATGAAGCAAACATTTCAAGGCATTCAAGTTATTCCTTTAGCTTTGTCATGAACACCAAAATCATGATGGATTGATTATTTAGTGAACCAAATCTGAGTCTATTATATATGTTGGTTATTATAGACTTTGATAGGTATGAAGAGATTTTATATTATCCCCTAAAGTCATAAATAGAGATAAGCGACTCTTACTGCTCTCGTGGGCCCGAAAATAAAAATTGTAAAATAGAGTTTAAAAAGGGAGGATCAAAAAATAAATCTAATTATGGAATAAAAATACAACACCCCACATGTTAAAAGTGTGGGAATATGTATCCTAGGAACTATCTATGGAGAACCAGTAGATTGTTTCAATGTGGAGGATAGGGTAATTTGGCTAATAACTGCCCAAGGGATATGAATAATGCCAGAAATGTGGAATAATAAAGGAATGTTTAGATAAACACTAAACCTGTAGTGTTGTGTTTCAACTGAAATTAACATGGGAAATATGTGATCCATTTCACTAATCCAAGGTTTGTTGGGGGAAATCAACAAAAAAACCACCATGGAAACATAGAATGGTTTGTGCTATCACTATTTCTTAGTTTGAGATCGATAATGATGTGGTGATATGTACATTAGTTATTTATTAAATAATAGTAAACATACTATTTGATTATGGTTCTACAAATTCATTCATACCTTTCAAGTTTAATAGAACTATTCTAACACCACATAAAAATATGGAGGTTGAGTTATTAGTGATAAAAAGAAATGGAGAAATTATTGCATTCGAAGTATATAAATCCTCCTCGGTTAATCTTTGTGGAATTATCCTCCTAAAAATAATTGTCTTACTTACTTGGGGGGGGGGTTGATGCTATATTGGGCATGAATTAGCTATCTAATACAAATACAACATTAACATTCAAGAGACAGAGATCCCTCTTCACATCCCAAAGCATCCTCCAATTCTATACAAGTTCAAGGAGATGGATGAATCACCTCTAGAATCATCACCCCAATTGTGTATATTAGTTCCTTATGAGTGAGCATTTATTTCAAAAATGACTGAGACTAAGGATAAGATCATGCTCAAAGAAATACTCACAGTGAGGGTCTATAATGATTTTTTCCCTGAATAATTACCTGGCATTCCTCATAATTGATAGCTTGAGTTCTAAATAAAACATATTCCTAGATATCTGCCTATATTAAAGAGACAATATATAATTTACGACATTGAGTTGGAGGGACCACATATGTATATATAAGAGAATATATACAAGGGTTTTATATGACTGAGTGCTTCACCATATGGTGCACCAGTCCTCCTTTTAAAAAATATGTATGGATCTGTGGGACATTTAATTGATTATAACAAGCTCATGAAAATCATGATAATGAACATGTACCCCCTATAATAGATTGATGAATTATTCGATCAGCTACATGGGTCCAGGAATTTTTCTAAGGTGGAACTTCAGTTAGGATATCACCAATTAGAGGTATAGAAAAAAGATATTACCAAGACTACCTTTAAAATAAGGTATGGAAAATATGAGTTCATAGTGATTCTCTATGTAATCACTAATTCTCTCAAAATTTTCATTCGCTTCATTAAAATAGTATTTAGACAGTACCTCGACAAATTCGTGATCATCTTAATTGATGATATTTTGATATACTCAAAAAGAAAGGTCAAACATGAGGATAATTTGAATACTATTCCAAATAGATTACAAGGGGTAAAATTAATTAAACGTATAGTAAATGTGAGTTTTTGTTGGAGTTTTAATCATTCTTGGGGAATGTTATAAAAAAAGAAATATTTGTGGATCCTTAAAAGATAAAGGTAGATGAAGGGTGGCCTAGACCAACATATATAATGTAGAACCCTAGTTTCCTTTTTTATATTAGGGTATTATCAAAGATTTATAAAAATTTAATAATGATTTTTAAACCCATTAACCATGTCGACTGAGAAGGGGGTAAATTTTTTCTAGACCGGTTAATGTGAAGACTACTTCAATGATTTAAAAAAGAGGCTTATCACACCATCAATACTCATACAATTGAAAAGTGGGGAACTCTTTATGGTATAAAATGGTTATTCAAAGAAGTGTTTTTGATTTGTACTAAAGAAGAATAATAAATAGATATCCTACGCCTTAAGTAAATCGAAAATTCATGAGAAAAACTATCCCATGAATGATATGGAGTTGGAAGATGTAATCATCACATTGAAAATCTAATGACATTATCTTTATGGGGGGGTGCGAAATATAAACTGAAAATAATGGACTCAAATATATATTCACACACAAGTATCTTAATATGTTCATTCCACTATGGTTAGATATCATTAGGTATTATGACTACTCAACCCACTACCATCCTGGTAAGGAATATAAACTAATGGATTCTCTAAGAAGAAATGATCCTACAACATTATCAATGATGATATTTGTGAAGGATACAATTTTTTTTATATTTCAATAGGATATACTTGGGAATAATTATGGAAGGAACATCTTAAATCATTTCTCAAATGATTTCTCAAACATCCCATATAGAGAGAATAATGGATTCTCAAAGAAATGATGTTGAAATTCCGAAAAATCTGGAACCTATCAGATATGGGAAATAATCAGAGATTAAAATTTATGAGGAAGGAGTCATAATATTTGGGTCACAATGATGTGTCACATAAAATCAAGAGATTGAGAGAGGGGATTTGAATGATGTGTATATTTCAACCTTATTTATTCATCAATCGAGCACAAAGATATATCAAGTTCTCTGAGAGATCTATTGGCTGGGAAATAAGAAGAATTTGATAACTGAATATGAATCAATGTTTTTGGTATTTTAGAAGGAGAATCCTGAAATGAAATAGTCGAAGGGGATGATGAAAATACTACCAATACAAACATGGAAATAAGAAAACATCACCATGGACTTTTTCAGTGGAGTTCCAAATACATCCTGAGGAAAAATGATATATAGGTCATTGTGGATCATATTATTTAGAAAAATAAATGTATCAAAATTCTTGAGGACTTATCACTCAATTAACTTTCTTGGATATACATCATAGAAGTGGAGATGTTTCATAGATTACCACTATCGGTTGTATCTGATCAAGATCCACAATCTAGATCAATGTTCTAGAAAACTCTCCAGCATGATCTAAAATCAAATATAAAAATCAGTACAACTTATCATTATCATATTAATGACCAAGATGAGTTGAATATATATACACTAGAAGAATTTTTTAGAGAACGTTCTATAAATTTGAAAAGATTATGTGACCAACACCTATATATGGTCGAGTTCTCATACAAAAATAATTTCCACTCAATCATCCAAACTGATCCATATTAAGTCCTTTATGGGAAAATATGTAGATATCAAGAATTCTTGTTTGAAATCAGTGAACATAAGATTCTAGGACCTAAAATGTTTTATTAAATGTTAGAAATGGTGAAAACCATTCAACATCACATCAAAAAATCCCAAAGTTGACAGAAGATCAATGTGGATAATCATCGATGATATATGGAATATAATGTGGATACATGGTGTTCCTCCTTAAATATCCATGGAAGAGGATCATGAGATTTGGGATTTAATGACTCTGATTTTCTCTAATTTTATTTTTATAAATTAATTTGGTAAATTCTAAGACAAGGTGTTTAGATGGCGTGAAATTCCAAGTCCCGGTGTTCCTCGAACGATACGATGAAAAATGTTATGTTTTTAATAAAGAATGAGTGAAGTTTCTCATTTTAATATGAATATCTTATAAATGGTATCCTAGGATAGAAATCCAAGGGAACCATTACGTTCAGAGTAGTGACTTTACCTTAGGTGGGGCCTAACATTGACCGACACTGGTCAACTATGAATGTTAGAAATTGGACATAACCGTTATTAAAATATTGTAATGAAAATATTTTATTTGAAACTGCATTAGTTTCCTTTTAAATTAATGAATATTGTTAAGAATCTTGGGTTATCACCATAACCCTATAAATTCATCTAAGGAAAGGATACAAAAACCTCTCTAATGAGTGATGATGAATGCCGGTAGATAGAGGATCAACAATGACACCGAACTCTATTCTTCATCAATGAATGATCCAACATAGAGTTAGGATGTCAATATATTTTTGATTTATTTCCCCTTCTTAGATAGGAATGATGAACTCATACCCACCCAATAACATGTTGATTAACAGTTTTATCATTCTTGTGAGAGGGATAATTATCACACGTTTAAATGGGATTAAGTCTTAGTGATGTGGTTTCTTTTGTTTTTCTTTAGGAATCCACTAACCTGAATGGATAAAGGCCAAAACAAAAAAGGACAAGATAACTTATTTGGGTGGTCATGTTCTTTATATCTCCCTTCAAAATCTCTTGTGCTCTTTACATGTTCTTAGCATTCTCTTTTCCCTATAAAACCCTATCTGTTTAATCTAAATCGAACCAATCCCATGGAGAATAAAGGAGGTGGCAGAGTAATGAATAGGTCGGAGGTAGCGGCTCTAGTCGGTTTATAAGGAACATGATAGGGAAAGGCCATTGATAGGGTGACTGGAAACAGAGGATGAACCGGCCCAACAGGGGTGGATGGACAAGGAAGGGCGCGACATGAACAAGCTACCGATAGGGAGGCCTATGACCATGACATGACATGGTGCATATGAGACTATTTAGGGGAGGGAGACCCTCTACGATGTAGGATATGTGCAGCTACTGGGGGTGGCAGAAGCATAAGCTAGGATGTGGCTCGAAGACATGTTGACGAGATCCCATAGTAGTAGTGAGGCCTTGAGATTAGGCAGAGCAGGCAGGCCACCCACATGTAATGTGATCCAGCACCACATTGACCAGGGGAGCCAGTTGCCTACGTATTCAGGCAACACCATGGACCAGAGGGATGTAACCAAGTTGGGCTTTTTTCAGCAGAGAAAAGCGGTCCCACACAACAAAGTCTGGGTTCGAGAATCGCGCCTCCCTGGTGGCCCTATGGGCTGGGCCGCATGGCCCAGTGGGCTATCAATCAGAGACCAATTAGATTAGGCCAATTTGGGCTGTCCAATACCAACAAGGTTGGTTTGGGTTGGCTAGACCAGGTCGGGTTAGACCCAGACCAAACCAGAACCCCTTTACTAAATTGGTCATATATTTCAAAGGATATGTCCATTTGACTAGCGGTCTATGGAATTGGGACAATTTCAATGAGCCAGTACTTTTTAGACAATTGGGTTTTTATGGAAGTTGGTTTCTGAACTAATGGATTTAGGATTAGTTGGTCCAGAAATGTTCATGATATGAGTAGAATCCTACTGCTGGATATGAGTATATGATCTTGGTGACTATGTGACTTGAAGGATGCCTGGACCTTTCATTTGACTATACGTATATGGTATTAGGACCCTTGAAAAGAGATAGTCCTTTCTAGATACTCTATGTGAGTTTTTGTGGAAGTGGGTTTATGAACTAATGGATCAAGGAGTAGGTGCTCCAGGAATGACCATGCTATGAGCTGAATATTGTGGCTGGCTGTGGCTATGTGATCTTAGGGACTATGTAACTTTTGGGATGCATGAACTGTTGATTCTTTGTAAACTATTGAAGATCTGTGAACCATCAGAGCTCTATGCACCGTCAACACATTGTGCACCATCGAGGCCCTGGGTGCCATCATTGCTCCAGGCACCACCGATACTCAGTGCGCCGTCAACGCTCCCTTCTGCACTAATGCTCCATGAGGCAATGATGCTTAGTGCGCCACTAACGCATCGTGAACCATTGATGCTCCATGAACCATTAAAGATCCATGAATAAACAATAATTATAGTGTTATGGAGACTGTGAGATCTGTAGACTACAATTGGAAATCCATCTCTTCATTTTATAGACTTATACCAGTGTGAGCTGACTATATTGACTATACATCATGTGTTTCCTTTGTGGTGTAATTTTTGTGTTCACTTTGTGGTGTACAACATGTGTTTCATTTGGGGTGTAATTCCTATGTTTCGTTTGTTATGTACTTTGGGTATTTCATAGTGGTATTTCCTTTATGGTTTTAGGGTGTCATACTTAGTGTAGTTTTACTCACCCCTACACGGGCTTTTCCAGCACGTTTGATGTCTTATGTAGATGATCGATGTTTTGATGGATTTTATGGTGGAACAGGACCAGGTGGCACCTAGAGTGATTAGACATGAGATTTGTGCTCTTACGGTCTCAGAAATCTATCGTACACCTACCCTTCAGGTAGGGTTTTCTATGGATGAGTTTCAAGATTTTTTGCATTCACTTTGGAAAAATTTTCTTTTAGGGGGATTGGATTTTTACCCTATTTACTTTACAGTTTTCCTATTTTCATACTATCATGTTGGTATATTTGTATAATGCATACTTTTTTATGTATTGTTTTCAAATTTCAGAAATTTGTTCATGGATATGTGTGCGTGCGTATAGGTACTTAGGAAAATGACTCCTAATTGTGGGATATGCCTACACAGTTCTATTCACCAGTCCCAGTCCTATCAAATGTATTATTTGGGTAGTCATAGAATAGGCCCCTCTCAGATGGGTTGTGATAGAGTGGTATCAGAGGAGGTTGGTTATATCTAATGAATCAAGAGTTTGTGAGATTTTTTTGGGGAAAAAGTGTTATGTGTTTTGATTTTAGCTTTCATACCAGGGACTCCAATGTTGGTGTGGTGGAAAACATATCTATACACAAGAACTATGAATTCATATTTTAAATTCATTACATGAAAACATTAGTTACTTGAAAAAATGGTATATGCTTCATATAGTATTTTCATTGTGTTCTCATGTCCTTCTTGAGTTGTCTCACTAGGTATACTCTATTGAATTTGGTACATCTTGATCTATATGAGGATGCCACTATGAAGAAATCTATCCATGATTCTGATGCATGATCATGATGATTATTTTCCTAGAAATGAGGCATCAATATAAGGACTAGTACCAAAGATAACACCCCTGGGAGGTGTACCAGTGATACCGCCACCGGGAGAGCAGAAGTTACTACCAGATATACTGGTAGAGGATGCATGTGGTTTGAGTGAGTTACATGAGTTCCATCGGCAGCGACCTCCCATGTTTAGGTTTGGGATAGAACCTAGGTAGTTGAGGATTTTCTGGAGGTAGTTACTCGTGTCTTTTGCCTTTTGAGGATGCCTTCCGACCAGATGGAAGTTCTAGCTGCAAGCCTTCTTCAAGGATAAATGGGGCGATGGTGGAGATTAGTAATCCAGACGCATAAGAAAGAAACTCTATCTTGGGAATACTTTGAGAACCTTTTTATATTGTAGTTATTTCTATCTATTTTATGCTCAGTGCATATCTAAGATCCCCTACTTCTGTAACATGGTAGTTAGATAGTAGTAGAGTACTTGGACTGATTTATGGATCTTTCTTACTACTACAAAGTTATGGTGCGAGACCCATTCTTTAGGGGGTCATACCTTTGAGTAGGGGATAATTTGGGAGATCAAGGAACCCATGATATAACTTATAATTGTAACATATGATGCGGTACTAGAGAGAGACTAGCTAGTTGAGGGCTTTCTGGTGGAGCAGATGCCAACATTGGGAGCTACCAAAATGCACCAAGATTCTAAGTCTTTGGTGGAGGGTAGCCTAAATCAGATTTAGGGACCCAAGAAGGTGAAGCATTCCAAGGGACAACCCCAAGATACAGGATCAATGGTACATGGGTCCCAGTGAATTGTGAGTCAGATGAAGGAAAGGCTTTGTTAAACGTGTGGCGGTCGGGGACCCAAGACTCGAGATTGATCGAATCGCCATGGTAATGATCAACATATGGTAAAGGGACCACTAAGGTAGAAGAGGAGTCAGGATTCGTGTGGTCCTATAGGATTTAGGAATAGTAGAGTAGCATCTAGAGTAATAGGCGGTGGGTGGATATTCGACGTACTACCCCCACTACCCCTAGGTGGTCCCCCAAGGGCTCAGGGAGATGGTAGACGGGGATGATGCCAATTTCAGGAGATGGAGGATTATGACCCTAGTGCTACAAAGATGATTATATGTACGATATGTGAATTTTCTACCCTAGTTATATTTTTTAAAGACACAAGTTCGAGTCACACTTTTCTCGACACAACCCCTATTCACAAATCACTGATTCCAGGGGAACCGTTGGCTCGATCCCTACACTTAGAGACCCCCATTGGGGGAAGAATTAATGATAAAACACAAATTATGACAATGTTACCATACTCTAGTGGGATAGAGTTTTGGTTGGGATCTCTTGGTGGCACCATCAAGGCCTTTATACATAATTCATGGTATGGACTGGTTATCAGTAATTCATGCCTAGATTGGCTATTTTGGTGCAGAGTGTGGTGTGTCCATAGTGGCGGGACAAGTTTTTCTTTTGTTGGTAAAAAGGAAACACAATAAGAATATGAAAAAATTACACATAATGAGGTGTAGCTGATTACACATTAGTTGGATAGCTTTACCCTCACCTCTATAGATGAGATGGGTACTCAGTTTCCTGTAGTAGTGGTGGAGTATGATGACTTCTTTCCTAAGAATATCCCTGGACTACCTCCCCATAGAGAGGTAGAATTTTGTAGTGTTCTATACCTTGGGAAGGAACTTATATATACACCTGAATATTGGATCGATCCCATAGATCTTTGTGAGTTGAGGGTACAACTAAATGACTTGTAGAGGCAGGGATTCTTGAGACCTAGTGTTTCACCTTGGGACACCCTGGTTTTGTTTTCCAAGAAGGTGGACGAGAGAATGAGATTAATTTGGGAATTCCAGTTCTTAAAAGTGGTGACCATGAAGAATAATTATCCACTACTTAGGATTTATGACCTCTTCAATCATGTGAAAGGAGTGAGGTGGTTCTCAAATATATGCCTCAGATCTGGCTATCACCATCTTTTTGTATAGGAAGGGGATGTACTAAAGACAACCTTTAGATGTCGGTATAGACACTAAGATTAATTAGTTATACTATTTTGTATGATGAAAACCCTAGTAGTTCCCATGGGATTTAGAAAAAGGATCATTTATCCTTACATTGATTGTTTCGTCGTGGTCTTCATTGATGACATCCTGGTGTACACAGTGTTAGAGTAGGAGCATGCGATACACTTAGGGATGGTTCTAGACACACTATAAGAGAAATATATTTATGGGAAGCTCTCTAAGTGTAAATTTTGGATTTGGGAGGTCTACTATCTAGAACACATCATTTCAGAAGCTGGATTTGCAGTACATCCATTGAAGATTAAAGCAGTTCTTTCTTGGGAACCAACTAAGAGTGTTACTGAGGTGAGGAGTATCCTGGGTTTGGTAGGGTAAAATTGGAGATTTTTAGCCAATTTTTATATAGTATCAATATCCTTGAGGACCTTGACGTGGATGTGGCATCCTTTCGTGTGGATAGAGAAGTTCCAACAGTGCCTTCAGGAGCTAAGGAAGAGATTGACGAGCACACCCATCTTGAGATTACGAGAGGAGGGTGTTGATTATGTGGTGATATATGATGCATTCGGGACTAGGCTTGGTTATCTTAATATATAGGAAATTGGTGATTGAGTATAGTTCATGCCAGTTTAGGTATCATGAGAAGAACTATGTGACCCGTGATCTTTATCTAGCAGAGGTATTCTTTACATTGAAGATGTAGAGACACTACATGATGGGTGATCAGTTAACCATATACTCTAACAACAAGAGTCTCAAGTAGATATTATCTTAGAGGGATTTAGGCATGAGATAGATATGATTGGTAGAGTTCCTCCAGGATTATGAAATTGAGGTTTTCTATACTCACAGGAAGGGGAATGTAGTGGCAGAATCTATCAGTAGGCGACCCAGGTTGTAGTTATCCTATTGTGACCCTATCATTTTACCCATATCATTACATGATTGTAAGCATAATAAATCATCAAATTACAAGCCTGGGATCAGGAATTCTAGTGTCTTGTAATACTAGGTACATAAAACAAAAAAACATGGAACTAAATATAAAATTTCTTTATTTTTTACTTCATAAAGTTCCCCAGAACTTCCATTGTGTTCTTACATACACATAGAATAACCTAGGGATAACATGAACAAGGGAATGATCTAAAAATCCCATTTAGGGAATAAACATAAGAACAAATATTTATTATTTAGGTTATAAGGAAAGACATAATGAAATAAAAATGCATGAAACATATAGAATTATAACATATAAAACTTGGGATCATATAAACATGGAATAATAGTAATGTGGCAGTAACATGAAACATGAATTTATCATTATTAAAGTCTTGTTTCTTATAGAGTGGCACAATTAAATGTTAAACATGAAGACCGCTTCACATGGTAGCACAGGTCATGGCTAACAGCCTAGAACATTTCACATAATGTCTGATGATACTATATTTTACCCAATGAATTAGAGATCTATCTGGGAACACCCATCATAAAATATTCATGAATATTTTTTCCATATACATAATCATACATAATCAATCATACATAAATATATGGTTTTCCCATGGAATGAATTGGGTATCATATTAATGTCATAAATCATAATAAATGGGTGTATCATAAAAATGTCCATGAAAGAAAGGAATGAAAACATACATGGACATTCATATTTTAAAAGAGGAATATATCAAGATAAGTGAAGTCAATTTTAATTGATAACATGAAAAAATATCATTTAAGAAACTTTAGAATTAAAACATTTTAGTACGGTTTAAGGAAAATATCAAAGATCACTTAAAATAGAAAAGGGAATAATCTTTTAAATAAAATCAGAATTGAACCAATAACGTTTTAATAATAAAAATATTGGTTTTATAAAAATAATGGTGGCTTAAATAATATTAAAAAATGCAATAGAAATTGGGTAAGAAATCATGAAGTTCCCTTAAACAGGTTTGCTTATCTGGAAATATTGAGGTGGGAACCAAATAAAAACATGAATATACTCAAAAGAGAATGATGAATGGACGTTGATAAATTATTTTAGAGCATTTACACAGAATTTAGAAGTTGTACATAAAAAGAACAGATAAATTAATTTGGGTAAAAAGAATGATAGATCATCCCAAAGGAATAAATAAGGTTAGTGTAGAATCCCTTACCTTAAGTATGAAGGTATTCTTCCCTTGATCTTAATGAACTGAATAATCAAATTATGTTTATTAATTAGTATTTAAAGAAACTCCCTTATATTAAATTGATTTATTATAACCTTATTAAGTTCATTAATGTTCTTTTGATGGGTTAAGAGGTTCAATTTCATTGTTTGGGGGTGTTTGTTTCCTTGGTTTTCCTGATTGGATTACTTAAATACTATTATAGATAATCATGTAAGTCGAAAAATGTTGTCTAGAAATGGTGTTATATGTTATTATTGAACATCTAGTATATAATAAGGTTTTCAAATTCATTTGGTCATTTGAAGTGAAGATGAATAATTATATAAAACTTTAATGATAACCGTTTAGGTTAATTTGTGGTTTTTGATCACATGGAACACATCTTTCCTTATAAAGTAATATCACGTGTAAAAAAGATTCCAAAACCTTAAATTAGAAATAATAAATATATTATTGTTTGTTTTGACCATAAAAATGGATTCATGTCCAGAATTGAATATGGTAATAGAAATTGAAAACCCATAGACATTGAGTGTGAGAAATTAACACATTTCAGATGGTGTTTTAAATTTTAATATAAAAGGAGGAGAAACAAGAGATGATGATGAATTATTACATTATAATAAAAAATTTACATTACATGTAAGGCACTATATTTATCATAATATTTGGATAAAATCAGGTGAGCAAAGAAAAAGAAAAGAATGGAAATTGAAAAAAATAAAATAATGAAAAGAGGAATTTACCTGTTGAATATATCTTCCTTGAGAACCTCTTTAAGGGAGATGATTTGGACTTCTAAAGAAAAAAATTGGATGGTTGAAGTGGGATATAGTCTTAGGGAGGGATTTGAGCCGAATTTTGACTAGGAACAAGGCTTGAGAAGAGTGAAGAGAAGAGGGGGTTAGGGTGGTTTTGTAGTGGGGGAGAAGAGTCTTTTCTGAATAATTAATTCATTAATTTATTATTTTTCACCAGACAAGAAATAGTATTCACTCTTGTGACAAAAAATAGTAATATATGCATGTGAATTTGAAAAAAATGTGATTATATCATCCATGACTCTATAAAAAGTGTATTTAACATATAATTTATATATACAACAAATTACAATATTTTACTATTGAAAAAAATCAAGTATTTCGGAAAAAACCCAAAAATTCACCCTATTAATTTTTGATATGTAGAATTAAAAAATTAATTCCATGTTATAAAAATATATATCTCAATATGTGAAATCAAATTTTTATAAAAAATAATAATTTACTTGAAAAATACATATTTTACAATTAAATATGCTTTTCTAACTCTTTGAAAAATTAATTAACGTGCCTCCAAATTATCATATAATCATAAATAAAAGAAATACTTATTTAGGAATAGTTTTAATGAAAATAAACTTTCTTTTAATTTATTAAATTAGTCAGAAAATTGTAATTAAATATACACGACTTACAAAAATACCAACACTTTGTTAATAATTTTAAAAATATCAATTTTCATATACAATGTTATAATTATACAATATTTTCACTTATAAGATGGATAAATTTTATTTATGATTTAATTGGTGAGCTTACTATTACATTGGCAGGTTTACTATTCATAGGAGTCACATTACTTTTCCAAAGGACAAGTTACAATTTCTTCGGTATACGTTCTTTAACTTTAAGAGATGCCTTTTATTTTACTCATTATTTATTTATAAGGTTTTTATTATGTTCTATATGTAATTTTATGTGATTTTAATATAATACATAATTGTAATGAGGGGATTTCCCTTGATTAAACTTTGTGTTGTTAAATTCTTCCCCCCTAATGAAATTTCACCCTAGAATTTTTTTTACATTCTAAGCCATAAATAGGTGTGGGCACTTTTCTTTTATTACCTCATATAGTTAACATGTTTCCTCTTTGTACTTATGGTTCCACCATAGCACTTTAACCAGGTCAATAGTCTTGTTGTGTTGAAATTTATCTCTACAGTCAAATATCTTCATTGACTTCTCATCTTAATATAGATCATTCTATAATTGTACCACCTCTAAAGAGTGGTCATGTGAAGGATCTGGTATTTAATTCCTGAATAGGGATAGATGGAATACAATGTGTACTTTAGACATGGTGGGTGGGAGTGATAGTTTATAGGCCACAACACCAATATGATCAAGGATCTCAAAGGGGACGATGTACCTGAGACATATAATTCCTTTATTCCCAAAACTCATGACCTTATTCCATAGATATATGTGGGGGAATACCATGTCTCGGACTTTGTACTCATGATCCCATCGACAATTATCTACATAACTCGTCTATCAACTTTGGGAAGCCTTGATGTGTTGCTGAATGGTTTTCACCTTCTCCATCATTTTATCAACCATTTTAGGACCTAGAAGCTTACTCCCATTGACTTCATCCCAACACACTGGTGTTCTGCATCTTTTAACATAAAAGAATTTATATAGTGCCATTCAGATACTAGATTTGAATCTATTATTGTAAGAGAATTTGACCAATGGAAGATGTTGGTCCCACCGTACTTTGAAGTCTATAGGACAAGCTATCAAAATATATTCCAATGTCTGAATATCTCGATCAAATTGGCTATCATTTTGAGGAAGATAGGCCGTACTAAAGTTCAGTTCAATGCTTAGAGCATGCTGGAGACTTTTCCAGAACTTCTATATGAATCTCAGATCCCAATCAAATACAATAGGTAGTGTTAATACATGCATACTTACCACCTATTTGATATATATCCATGCATGTTGATCAAATGATAATTCCTATTGAATTCTGATAAAGTTATCTATCTTTAATAGATGATCTACAATGACCCATATAACATTGTTTCTTCTGGATAACCTCATACGTCGAGTGAAATAGTCCATGGTGATGTTCTCCCACTTCCGTGTTGGTATGGGTAGTGGTTGCATCATCCTTTTATACTAATTTCATTCATCCTTCACTTATTGACATACCAGGCATTTTGATGTATATTCTGCAATCTCTTTGTTTATAATATCCCACCAAAAGTTCCCTCACAGATCATGATAGATCGTTATGCTCCCTAGGTGAATAGATAAGGTTTAGCTATGTGGATCATTCAAAAGATCCTTCTTTATCTTTGGATTAGATAGTACACATAATCATGAGCCAAATCTTACAACTCCTTCCTCATCAATATTGAACTCATTGGATTTACCAATTCTAATAGCATCCCCCATTTTCTAAATTTCCACATATTTTCTTTGAGAATCCATTATTTTCTCCATGAGGGATGGTTGAGAAACCTTTTGAGAAAGGATTGATGAAGTTCCTCCCTTAATTATTCCCCAGTCTATCCTCTGAAAATATAAGAAGATTGGATCCTTATCCACTCTCATCATTGATAAAGATACATGATCCGTTATACATAGAGCACATGCCACCGTATTTGCCTTATCGGGATGGAAGTGGATTGATCAGTCATAATCCATGTTGAGATCTAACTATTTCCACTTGCGCATATTAAGATTCTTTTGTGGGAACATATAATTGATACTCTTGTGATCAGTATATATCCAACACTTCTCCCCATAGAGATAATGCTCCCATATTTTCAACACAAAGATCACAATAGCTAACTCCAGATCATGCATGGGATATTTTTTCTCATGGATTTTCATCTGCCTTGAGGTGTAGGTTATCACTTTATCATTTTTCATCAGCACACAACTTAATAACCTTTTTGAAAAACCACTTTAAACCCTAAATTGTTTTCCACTTGTTGGGAGTCTGAGTACATACACAGTGATAAGCCTATTTTTGAACTTCATAAAGCATTCATCACATTATCGAATTAAAGAAAACTTCACCCATTCTATGTAATATTGGTCATTAGGTTTTCAAATCATTAGAAGTTATTATGAAATTGTCAATAATTCCCATATTGTATATGAAACCCATGGATCACTGTTATAGATGTTGTCCCAGGGCCCTCTTCAATTGCATTTGTCATGGAAGAGTCTAAAAATATCCCTTTTCTGGTGATATCATGCCCTAATAATGATACTTCCTCTATCTAGAACTCATATTTAGTGTAATTTTCATAATGTTTTTCCCTTTGAAAAGTCATTTACATAGTATTAAAATGCTCTATATATTCCTCCATCCTTAGGGAGTATATTATATTATCTTCGATAATGACTATAAAAATTTTTTCAAGGTAATATTTAAAGAATCTATTTATTAATTCTATGAATATTGATGGAGGATTTGTGATTCTGAAGGTAATAACTATGAACTCATAGTGTCCATACCTCATTCAAAAGGCAGTCAAGGGTATATCTTCTTTATTCACCTTTAATTGGTGATATCCCGACCAAAGGTCCACCATAGAGAAATAACTGGCCCCATGTAACTGATCGAACAAGTCATCTATCCGATGAAGGGGATACTTGTTCTCTGTAGTGATTTTATTGAGATCACAATAATACATGCATAGGTGCATTGACCCATCCTTATTTTTAATAGAGAGGACTGAAGAAACCCACAGTGGATCACTCGTGTATAAAAAACCCTTCTCCAGATTCTCCTTTAACTGCTTCATCAGCCCTTCCAGCTCTACGATGGCCATTCTATAAGGTGTATTTGATATAGGAAGAGATCTTGGAATAGGTTCAATTTAGAACTCAACCATTCAATCATGAGGAAGAACATAAAATTCTTCAAGGAATACTTCATTGTAATCCCTCACTATGGGAATATCTTCGATAAGTATCATCTCCTTTGTCTCAATCAATTGAGATAGGCATGCCTTCTCATAAGGTAGTAATATCTACACATCATATAATGATTTTAAAGGAGATTAATCTTCCTCTATACACTTATAAAGACTTGGAGTATTCTTTAGGATATCTAGGGTGATCTCCCTTTCTGGATAGAAGATGTTGGATTCGTATAATGATAGCCAAACCATGCCCAATTTAACATCAAAATCCACTAAAGAAAGTATGATGAGATTTTATGGGAGGTTCAGTCTAAAAAAGTTTGTTGGGTAGGAGTTATATAAATTAGATGATGTAATTTCCCCATTTTCTATTCTCAAATATAACATAACCTCCAGATTTTGAGGTGGTGTTTGAATAGTTATAATAAACTTGAACTATAAGAAAGAATGCATAGAACTGGAATCAAATAATATGTTTTCAATTATTGAATGAATAACTAGAGTACTTATCACCACATCATTTTCCGGATCCACCTTAGAAATAGTGATAGAACAAACCCTTCATTGATGCCTTGGATGTTGTTGTTGATTTCCTCTGAAAACCCTTGGCTTAGGACATTTGTTCGCAAAATGCCCATGCTACTTGTAACTGTAACACTTCACTAGAGGCTGAGTGTTGATATAAACCTTCCTTTATTCTTCCATTTTAGTGGAATTATTCATATCCCTTTGCTAGTTCATTAATATATGTCCCATTTTTCACATTTGAAATAGAACCTGGTTCCCTTTAGAAAATTCCCATGATGCTTCTTCCCACTATTTTGACATGTGCGATGTTCGATCTTCTTTACATCATTGTATTTATTTTCTAAACCACCTATTCTAGAATCCATTCTCTGCTTTTTTTCACTGGGCCCTAGAGACCAATGAGATTCTATGATCTCCATTTCACTCTTGAGGGAACAACAAAAAATATCCTCATAACTGTCGAAGTCTCAAATCACCAAAACTTTTCATAGACTAGGATTTAGCCCCCTAAAGAACCGATCCACATTACTTTAGATGTTTAGGATAAAGCTAGAGGCATATCTTCCAAGACTTGTGATGTTTTCTTTATACTCCCTAATGGACACAACTTCATTCTTCGTGAATCTGAGGAATTCTATTTCCATCTTGAGATAAAGGGTTTATGGAAAATATTTATTGAAAAACATTTCCTTTAATTCCTCACAATCCATGGAATAAACTTGTAAATCCCTAAACCCGCACCTCTAGATTCAGTACTAAATTATTCTATGTATTTCTTTTATAATAGTTAACTGAAAAATAAATAGTACATTATAGAAATGAGGACCTTTTGCTGTATAGGTTATAGAGAATTAGTAAAAAAATATATATATATTTAATCAATGTTTACAAAAATATTTTCAATACAACTAATTGGATTCATCTGTTGGAGCACATTAACTGTCTTTTGAACATCTAATGAATCTTGTGAAAAATATTTTAAAAACATGGGATGTGAAAAATAGCCCTGTAAGAGATATAAAAAAAATTAAAGGAAACATTAGACCATAAATAATTTTAAACATATGAAAACATATTATAAAAAAATTGATCACACAAACAATTTTAATAACACATAAATAATGAAGTAGAAGGTTAACCAAAAGAATGGAATTTGGGTTAAAAATTCCCTTACCTCAGGTTTGTATTACTTAAAACATGTTTAATCCTCCTGTATAATTTTTTGAATAGTGTTTTTAAATAATTAAACAACTAAAATAATGTTTATTATACCTTACATAATCTTCTTATAACAATTTCAACCAATTTATTGACAGCATTTTGTTATTTCAATTATTTCGGGTGCATTCTTTTCATGATTTCAAAAGTCTGTTTATTATGGTCTTAATTTTCAAAATGAAATAATAAAAATAAATTGATTAAATATATCTATTTAAGTAATTTTGAAAAATTATATTTTAATTTTACCTCTCCATGATTTTGGTAAAAGGGAAATGAAAAATAATCATCAACGAAGGTGGTGAATTAACGCACCATGGGAAACAATTTTTTTATTTCATAAGAAATGAGAAGATTCTAGATTTTATGATGAATATACCAAAAAAAGAACAATACTACCATATATTAGTAACACTGGAGTTGTCATGAAGAATTTTAAAATAAGTGGGGGTAAGGTATAAGTGAAAAGAAATTAAAAGCGGAGAATAAGGAACATTACCTCTTGAATATTTCTCTTTTGAAACCACCTTAAGGCTCTTGAAAGTGGTCTTTTTATGAGACCAGAAGCATAAGAATTTTTCAAGGGATGTGGAGGATGGAACTTGACATATTTTTGGCCGAAAAAGAATTCTTATGGTTATGAAATTTGTAAAGGAAGGTACCTTCTTTTATAAATTTGGAATCAATAAATTATTAAATTATAATAAATATATTATAGAGTTTTAGACTCCCAAAAGGCCTAAAAATATATAGGGATTACATTTTCGAAGTAATATTATTATATTGGGACTTTTTCAATAATTTTGGTATTTTTAAATAATTTAATAATATATTTTATTCATGAAAAAACAATATTGTCAAAATAAAAACTAATCATAATTAAGACTTTAAACACATCAAAACAAAGTTTACAATTTGAATTAATTTTTTTATTATATCTTATGAAAATTATATTTACAAATTTAAATAGTTACATGACCTAAAAATATCATATTATATTTATTTTACTATTTTTAAAATCATTAATTTGATTTATTATTTAATTAATTATTTACTACATCAATATTGTTCAGGAAATTAATTTCCTTAATTATTACCTAAAAATTAAATATAAACTTATATGAAAAATATAAAGGTTTCAGTTTTCAAAATAATAATTTTGTACAAAATAATATTTTTAGGAAACCATTCATTAAAATATTATACAATTTGAAAGTTATAGTGTGAACAAGTTGTAGTTATTTTTATTAAAATAGTATAAACGGACTAATGTGATCCATGTGGGTCCAAAATAACCCAAATACTAATAAAAACATGATAAGGGTAGGAATTTGACTATATAAATTTTTTTTCCACAATTTTGATAATTTAATGATTCTTATAATTTTAATAAAAAACATTTTATTTGTTTTTCTTATGGTTTCACACGCACTACATCAACATTGCAAATGCATTAATGTTAGTTATATCATATATAAAAATTAAAAATAAATTAATATAAAAAAATTAACTAAATTATTTTCAAAATAAAATTCTATATTCAATAATTATTTATATTCACTCGTCTAAATGTGAAAATAACTTCATAAATTTGTTACTTTGTCTTGTCTTGACCTCCACAAGTGTTGCACATGCATTTGGACCAGATAATTGTTATATAACTATAAAATTAGAAAATAATATCAGAAAACATATTCTATACATAATAAATAATAAATTAGTGTTTAAAATATTTTTTAGAACTCCATTAATATATATTAATAACCAAAATTGACTTTGATAGTGCTACGCAAGCACTGCGTCAGTACAAATAATAATTTTCATACCTATCATGGAAAATTTATAAAAAAATATTCTGAATAATTTCTGTAATAAATTAATCTTATTAAATCATAATTTAGTTATTAAATAAATTTAATAGATTTCGTATGATAATTATTTCTTTGATATTTCATTAAAAAAATAAAGTACTTTATAAAAAATGTATTTTTTACTATTCACCAAATATTAAAGTAATCTAGAAAAATCCCAAAAAATCACCCTATGTATTTTTAGACATGTAGAATTTAGAAAGGAACTCCATTTTATCAAAATGAGGTTCTAAAAATGAAACATTAACTTTTAAATAAAATAATTGTTTATTCGAAAAATAACATTTTTAAAACTATAACTCATTTTATAACACCTTGAAAATTTAATCAATATCTCTTAAAATTATCATATAATCATAAGACATAACAATATTTAATTATGAATAAATTTTCTGAAAATAAAGATTCATTTAAATTATTAAATTAATCATAAATTTGTAATATATGTGACTTTCAAAAATACCAACACTTAATAATTGTTTTTAAAACATTTATTTACTTATATTATGACATAATTATTTCACATTGATACTTATAAGATGGATAATTTGTATTTTTAATTTCATTGCTCAATTTACTATTCATAAGGGTATATTACTATTCATATGGTTCAAGTTACCATTCATAAGGGTACATTACTATTCGTAAGAGTCATGTTACTATTCATAAGGTTACATTAATATTCAAAAGGGTATGTTACAATTCAGAAGTGTAGGTTACTATTCACCAAAAATTAAGTTTGTTCTGTAAAACTCTAAAAAACATATTGATCACAACTGTTTTTTATGTTTTTCCAAATTCAAAACATAGAAGTGAAAAAATTATGTTTCATTGTTAGTTTATAAAGGTCACATAATATTATTTGTTTATTTAAGAACATAATGTTTCCTTTTAAAATCTCAGTAAAATACATTATCCCCATATTAAATGAATTTCCCCCTCACAATTAATTCTGTTTACTTATATTTTTGAATTTACATATCGATAATTAGGAAAAACTAAGTTCTTATATGTTCTTCATTAACTAGATGTTTAAAATTAAACTCTATTACGTAAATTTTTCTAAAAAAATGACAACGTCTAATCTCAAAGTTGTCTTGACCGTTTTTCTTATACCAATTGTAAATCCCTAAACCCACATTTTTGGATTCAGTACTAAAACATGTTCTATTTTTTTGTATAATAGTTAAATGAAAAATAAAGAGTAAATTACACAAATGAAGACCTTTTCTATTCTAGGTTTTTGAAAGTTAGACAACTTACATATATTGAATCAGAGTTTACAAAAATAATTACAATATAACTAATTGGATTCATCTGCAGTAGCGCGTTAACTATCCTCTGAACATCTAAGGAATCCTATGAATTTTTTTTTGAAACGTGGGATAAAAAAATAGCTCAGGGATGGATATAAAAAGAATGAAATGAACCATTAGTCCGTAAATACTTTTAAACATATGAAAACATTTTCACAAGGCATACTTCTTTCCCATAAAGTATCATATACATGTTTTGTGAAAACATAGAGAACATAAATAAAACATGCATGTAACTTTGGGAATTAATTACATACAATTTTAACCATCATGGAAGCAATATTATTTGTAACCCTCATGGCTACCTTACAATGTAACCCTCACAACTACCTTACAATGTAACCATCATGGATACCTTATAGTGTAACCATCATCGTTACACATAGAGTAACCATACAGATGACCTCCAACAGAGTCATACCCAATGAATTGGATAGAAATATATATCCCATCCTTAATGATAAAAAATTCCCAAGAACCAGAACAAAATCACTAAACATGAATAATTGAATAAAAAAATTTCTTTTGAATTTTGTATAACTGAATTTTAAAAGAGGATTTTAAAAGAAAATCCCCTTTCAAATATCATATAATTTATGTCAGGATTAATAGAGTGGATTTAATATGTATATACCCAACAAATACACATAATTAAACTTAATACAAAGAAAATTCATCAAAAAAACAATTTTAATACCACATAAATAATAAAGTTGAATGTTAACCCAAAGAATGGAAATTGGGTTATGAATTTTCTTACCTCGGGTTTCTCTTACAAAAAAAATGTTTCATCCTCTGGTATAATTGTTTTAATACTATTATTAAATAATTAAATAACTAAAATAATGTTTATAATTCCTTAAATAATCCTCTTTATGACGTTTTCTACCCATTTATTAATAATATTTTGTTATTTCAATTGTTTCGGGTGCGTTCTTTTAATGATTTCAAAAGTCAGTTTATTATGGTATTCTTTTTCAAAATAAAATAATTAACCAAAGGTGATTAAATTTATATATTTTGGTCATTCTGAACAATTACATATTAATTTAACCTATTCATGATTTTGGTACGAGGGAAACAAAAAATCATTGTCCACAAAGGTGGTGAATTAATGCACCATAGACCACAATGTCATTATTTATGAAAAAAATGAGAAGATACGAGATTTTATGATGTATAATACAAAAAAATAACATGTATAAAAGTAACACTGGATTTGTTATGAAACATTGTAAAATAGGTGGCTATAAGGTACAAGTGAAAAGAAATTAAAAGAGAAGAAGAAGAAACCTTACCTCTTGAATATTTCTCTTTTGAAACCACCTTAAGGATATTGGAAGTGGTCTTTTTGTGATACCATAAACACAAGAAACTATAATTTAATGAGGAGGATTGAATTTGTCTGATGTTTTCTGAACAATAAGTCTTATGGTTATGAAATTTGTGATGGAAGGAACCTCCTTTTATAAGTGATGTGAGGGGTAACTTAGAAATCAATAAATTATTAAAATATAATAAATATATTGAAGGATTTAAGACTCCAAAAAGGCCTAAAACAAATGTGAGATTACATTTTCAAAGTATTATTATGATTTTTAGAGTTATTGAAATTTTTTATATTTTCAAATAATTTAATAATATATTTTATTCATGGAGAAACAATTTTGTAAAAATAAAAATTATTCATAGTAAATACATTAAACACATAAAAACAAAGTTTCCAATTCGAATTAAATTTTTTATTATATATTATGAATATAATATTAAACTATATAAATAGTAAAATTACTTAAAAATGTCAAATTTTATTATTTTTCTTTTTTTAAATTCATTAATTTTATTTATTCTTTAATTAAATATTTACTATATCAATATTGTTCAAGAAATTAATTTCATTATTTATTACCTAAAAACTAAAAATAAATTTCTATGAGAAATATAAATGTTTTATCATTCAAAATAGTATTTATGTAAGAAATAATATTTTTTGAAAACCATACATTAAAATATTAAACCACTTGAATGTTTTATTGTGAACAAGTTTTCATTATTTTTAATAAAATAGTATAAAGGGACTATTGTGATCCATTTGAGTCATAAATATACCAAATCAGAATAAAAACATGATAGGGGTATAAATTTTACTATTTAAAAAGCTTTATTCAAAATTTATATTATTTTATGATTTTTATAAATTAAAAAAAATATTTATTTATTTTTCTTATGATTTCTAAAGCACTACATCAGCATTGCAAATGCATTAATGTTAATTGTTTCATGTATAAAAATTAAAAACAAATTAATATAATAAAAAATACTAAATTAGGTTCAAAATAAAATTCTGTATTCATTAATTATTTATTTTTTCTCATATGTATTTTAAAACAACTTCTTAAAATTGTTATTTTGTATTTTTTGGACCTCTGTATGCATTGCACATGAATTTGAACAAGATAATTGTTATATAAATATAACATTAGAAATTAATATCTAAAAAACATAAATAATACATAATAAATAATTAATTAGTCTTTAAATTAATTTTTAGAACTCAATTAGTATTTATAAATAACCAAAATTGACATTGACAGTGCTGCGCTGACACTGCATCAACATTGATAATAATTTTTATACGTATCTTGAAAAAACATATCACAACAATGTTCTGAATCATTTTGATAAAAAAGTACAATTATTAAATCATAATTTAGTTATTCAATCAATTTAATAGATTTTATATCATAAATATTTTTTTGAGAGTTAAAAAAAATCATATTTTATAAAAACTGTATTTTTTACTACACACCAAATATTAAAGTAATCTAGAAAAATAAAAAACATTCACCCTAAATATATTTAGGCATGAAGAATTCAAAAATTATATCCATTTTATCAAAAATAATTCTCTAAAAATTAGAAATACAATTTTAAAAAAAAATAATTATTTATTCGAAAAAATAACAATTTTAAAACTATAACTCATTTCATAACAACTTGAAAATTTAATCAACGTAACGACCTAGGTATTTATAGAATAATAAATTTTCTTATCTATTAATATTTATGAATTAGAAAATAATTTGATGTTAAATAAGACACTTTCTTCGATAGCGTACCCAACACACAACATCGAGTTTCTTTAAAATCTTATGTTGCACAAAAATGTGAGTTATACTGAAAAATAATATAATAATATTATTATTTCAAATGGTAGTTAATGCATAGTCATTGTATTTATAGTAATAAAAATAAATAAATAATTTATGACTACACATGTTTTTAAATGTCTTTACATTTATCCATTAAATTTTAGAGGCATAAAATAAGATTGAATTTGATTTTACGCATGAAATACACTAATATTCTTTAAAAGGTCGATTTACTGCCTTTTGATGGTGAAACCTTTTTAAATCTAGTTATTTTCACTTTTATATCTTTAATTTGACAAAATAACATTATTATTTAGAATAGGGACATCAAATATTAATTTAGGAAATTTTATGGTATTTTTTTGAGAAAGTACATATTTCAATGAATAGTGAAAATACTACATTTTAAGTTAAAACTATCTTTTCATCAAATTTATTCGTATTATCAGATTGTCAGTATAATTAGTTTTAAATTATAATTATATTATATTTCTATCGTTCAATCCAATTATGTTCATTGGATATAATTTCACTTTGAAATTTGACATAAACACATGTCAATGTTTTGGTTGTTTTTACATTTTAAAAAATACACTCTTTAGTTTTGAAAACGTGAAATAATTTTAAATTAATTTTGGAAACTTTTCTGTCTTTAATTTAGAAAAATGAATTCATAATTTTTAATCAAGAGTCCCAAATTGATTAAATAGGTAACTTTTATTTTTAGATATTATGAATAGTAATTTCAGTAAATATTTTATTTTCCATGGTTAAAGGGTAAATCTGGTAAATAAGGGTAAAAAATAATATTATAATAATATTAAATTACCCTAACACATGTCATAAACATATTTGTTGGGATATTTATGCCCATCAAAATCCTTGGGTTTATTTTAGGACCCCATGGAGCCCCTTGTGTGTGAAAATTACATTTAATTACTTTTAATTTAATGTTAAAGAAAATATAACCTAAACATGAATCTTTTACTAAAATATTTTTATATGGGGTTATATAAGTGATATATTCTATTATAAATATTAATTTTAAATAGAAAATTATTTCCTAAATCATGGTATTGTATTTATATTTTATAGAAATTATTTAAATAAATTTATTTATGACACAAAAGTGATGTAGTGATTGCCTTATTAATGAATGTTTTAAATCAAATAGATTTTAAAAATTAAAATAAATTTTTTCTAAATATTTTTATGGAATAAACTAATTTTATGGATGTGTATTACTTTTTATCTTTAAATTAATGACGTTTTTATAATTAATCATGTTGTTATGGATTTTTAAAAAGTCCTGATATGAATAGTATAAAAATTGACATAAATGAGTTTTTAAATAAATTAATATTTTATTAAATGATATAATTGCACTAAAAATATAATACTCATCCAAATGATATACATGATGTTAAAAATTTCATTAATGATCCATTTTTGGTCGCTTGGAATTTTATTCAAACTATAGTAACCATATATTATCGAAATACAAGAAGGCATGGTTAGAGTTAATTTATTTAACTAATGGTTAAAGATAAAATATAAGGTTACTTTTATGACCTAAAATTGTATAAAACCCATTTTCTAAGAGTAATTAGACCCATAATAATCTGATATTAGAAATATATCCCTTTTATGTTATTAGAAATCTAAAATCTATTAATAATAAAATAATATTTAAAAATATTCCTAAAGTGCCCCTCCTCCCTCTAATAAAATTCCACCAACTCTAACCCCTTAATCACACCTCTAAAGAACATTATCTCATCCAAACACTTCCCAAATAATCTCACAACATCCTTATATTCCTCTTAAAAGCGTCACCTTTTTCAGAAGGAAATTCAAGAAATCCTTTTAGCCTAAAATCAAAAGGAGTTTCCCAATTTGAGGTAATGTCTTCTCTCATGGTTCTTTCATTTATTTTATTTCTCCAACCCCGTAAACCCTATTTATTCAATTTTTTTATACCAAAACAATTATCTTAAATATAATTTTATTTTTTATGAAAAGTATTAGAACTACACTCACACACACCTCTATCTAATGGGCATCGAACATTCTGTTTCTACGGACGGCGAACTACCGCCTCACGAAATGATGATTGTTCAATCTTCTCCTACCACCTCTTATGGTGGCCATTATGATGGAATTGTAATTATATACGACATATATGATATTTATTTTATCTCTATCCTATGGTTTTTTTCATTCAGAACATACCTTTATGCTTTTCATGTTATATAAATACAATAATTTCATCTGAGGAAGTGCAGACTACCACCCACTCAAAGTGATATGACACGTTCATGCTATACATAAACCATATAAAGGATGGAATTAATGAAATTATATAAGATATATAATATAGATATTTTACTGGAATTATAATATACCTATGTATCATTTATTTTTCATTCCATCAAATATGAAAAATAAATGAAAGTAGCGTTCATGTGTACATACGGTTTACCATATCAATGAACGGTGCATTTAATTTATTATATCCAAATGCTATGGACTATTATAAATACATATATACTAGATATATATGATTTATATGATATATATATCATGAATATCATTCTGTAGATAATGTAATTTTTACCACATGGAAAATTTATAATTAAAACAAGTTCATTTTTTACTCAAGTTCCGAACATCAAAAATATGTCCGAACAGAACTCAATAAATTAACTAATTGTTATAGCAATGTAATAAGTGATATAAAATGAATAATAATCTTAAAAAAGGTTATAGAGAAAGTATAAATTAACTTTAGTTTATTATTAAGGAAATTAAATAAAAAATGAGTCATGTCGGACACGAGGTAAGGGTCTTTTTCTCAATCACTTTTCTTTGATGCATATTTTGATTTATACACGACTTGATTTTATACGGTATATAACCCCATTTTACTTTTAATTTCATTCAATGGAAATATTTTTCGATGTACCATCTTACTAAATGACAAAGGTATTGTTTCTTTTTAACGTACGCGATGACAATGACCTTTCCGCCGCTGCGAGATTTATTTGATATTTGGTTTCCATAGAAAACCACGATGTTTTTAAATAGAAAATAAATACCATATTCCATTTTTTACATATTTTGGTATTAAAAACTGTGTTGAAAGTGGATTTACTATTTTAATATCTTGAAATTATTTCTTGAAATTTCAAATTAAATTTTTATGATTGAAATGTGAATATTTCCAATATTTTATGTGTGATGATTATATAATGGTACTTGAAAATTTGAACGGTGGTTATGTGTTAAAAAGAATGATAGGCGGTTTCGTGATAAACCGTGTATGGGGGGTTACGTTATAACCTGTAATTCATTGGTTATGGAAGTTTTCCATATGGCTATTCCAATTATAAGAATGATTTGTGGAAGTCGACCGTATGGTTGTTCCATTTAGGAATGTTTATATCGCAAGTTTACCTTTTATATGCTACGTGTGTTTTCTATGGGTTTTGTGTTAATATTTTGGTTACAAAATGGTATGCAATGAAATTTTATTCAGTAAAGGTTATTTACTACTTCATAAAGGTGAAAAGTATTGCTTATGATGAAGTATTCATGGTTTACATGTTGTTTTGAAAAAGTAATAGTTTTTTTCTTTGTCTATCCCTTACTATGTTTTTATGCTCATCCCAGGTGTTTGAAATGTTTTTCACATGATATAAAGTGGTATAGTGTCAAGCATAGGATCAAGGAAATGTCATGCTATTTAAAATATGGAACTATACATGTTTCTTTACTTTTAAGAGGTTTTATTTTATGAAAAAATGGATACTAAGTAGAAATATCTACATGTAATATTCTAGTTGTAATATATAAGTTAAGACCTAATTCTCTAAAGTTCTAAACCCGATAATATCCTTAATGTGAATTATTAACTTAATTCATGATTATATACTGTTTAAGACTGGGTCCTTATAGTCAAGGTGTCTTAAAATTATCTTATAATCATAAGTAAAAAAAATAATTATCTATGAATACATTTTATGAAAATAAATTTTCAATTAAATTATTAAATTAATCATAAATTTGTAATATATATGACTTAAAAAATATGAACACTTAATTAATAATTTTTAACATATTTATTTACTTACGTTATGAAATTAATGTATCATATTGACACTTATAAGATTGATATATTTTATTTATAATTTCATTGGTCAATTTATTATTCATAAAGGTACATTACTATTCATAAGGTTCACGTTACTATTCATAAGAGTACATTACTATTCATTAGGGCCAGGTTACTATTCATAATGGTACATTGCTATTCATAAGGGTTATATTACTATTCATAAGGTTACATTACTATTCAAAAGGGTATGTGACTGTTTATAATGGTGTGATCCAATTCACCAAAAATTAAGATTGTTCTATTAGACTCTAAAACAATTACTCTTCACAACCGTGTATTACATTTTTCAAAATTCAAGACACACAAGTGGAATTTTTTTTAATTGTTAGTTTATAAAGGTCACATAATATTTTGTAGTTCATTTATGCCTATAGTGTTTCCTTTTTAAAATCTCAGGATGTTTAATTATCTCCATATTAAAATAATTGCGCCCTTTCAATTCATTCAGTTTTCATATATTCATGAATTGACATATGGATAATTATGAATAAATACTTTATTATATGTACTTAATTAAAGCGATTTTTAAAAGAGAACACTATTACTAATTTTTTTTAAAAAATGAAAACGTCTAATCTCTGATATTTTCTAGACCGTTTCTCTAATACCAACTGTAAAGCCCTAAACCCGTACCTTTAGATATCATACTAAAACATTCGATGTATTTTTTTGTATAATAGATAACTGAAAAATAAACAGTACATTATACAATTGATGACCTTTTCTAGTCCAGGTTTGGGAGAATAAAACAACAACTTACATATATTGAATCAGAGTTTACAAAAATGATTACAATATAACTAATTGGATTCATCTGCAGTAGCACGTTAATTGTACATTTATTTTCTAAGGAATCATGTGAAAATTTTTATAAAAACATGGGATGAGAAAAATAGATTAGTAAGGGATATAAAAATAATTTAAGGAGCTGTTATTCCATAATTACTTTTAAATATATTAATTTGTTTCACAATACATACTTCTTACCCATAAAGTATCATATACATTCTTTGCGAAAACATAGAGAACATAAACAAAACATGTAGGTAATGTGGGGAATTAATTACATATAATTTAAACCATCATGGCTACCATATAATTTTAAATCCTCATGGATACCATACAATGTAACCCTCATAGCTACCTAACAATGTAACCCTGTAACGACCCTAAGTTTCATTAATGTAAATCACTTTTGATCTAATTAAATGTCTCTTTACGTTCAAATAAAATGTCAACCTCTTTGGTTTTGTGTTAAGAATTTTGACCATTGCTAATATAGCATTTGAACAGTGATCACATGATTAGTATAAATATAGGACTTTAACAAATCCAATTTACTCAGACAAAGGAAACGATGGCCTCGTCCAGTAGAATTTCCCCATACGAAGCCCATTTTTCAGAGCTTGAAAAAGAGGTGACATCTTTGGGATTCTCCCTTGACCAAGCCCAAGCTGAGATTCATCATGTCAAGCTCGAACGTGACCGTCTACGGGAAAAGTTGAAGTTGATTGAAATTACCACTCGAGCGATGTTATCCGAGCCACCCCAAGATTTTGTCACCATCACACACCTTACCCTTAGGTCTTATGCGACTGTTTTAAGGGGTTATGTAACAAATAAGTAATACTATGTTCATGTACATTATTTTTGTATATAATAATGAATATAATTTCTAGTCATTTTTGATACATTGTAAATAGTTTTTAAAGTACAAATGGTGTTTTTAGTTATTATTTAATTAATAAATCTATTTTATTAAATTAAGGGATTTTTGAATTAAATAATATTTTAGTAAAATAATAATAATATTATTAAATTAATTTTTATTAAATATAAATGATCTTATAATTTTATGAATGCAGTTATAATTTTTATTAAGGTTTGAAATCCATTTCTGTCAAAACCCGTGAATTTTCGATAAATGTATGTTTTTATTATAAAAGTGAAAATTAACATATTTATAAAATTATTTAGGTAAAATAAATTTCATTTCTGGAATCAGGATGTCGAAATTATCCAACGGTGAATTTTTCATAATTTTCTGAGATAGTCAAATTTTTGGGTAAAAATTAAAAACCGTTTAAATATATAATGTGTTTTATGACATCATAATGACCCAATAGTGATGTAATAAAATACTATAATCTTTATATTCGGCCAATATATGTTTTAAAATTAAAATAATTTGATTTTGGGTTTGTTTGACTTACTTTTCAAAGCATTAATTGACCCCTCAAGACATATTCAACACCTTGCTTTTTTAAATTAATTTCCATGGGAGTGTGACTCACCTCCACATAAGAAACCCTAATATTTTAAGAAGTTCGGACTTTGGCCTTATAAAATATTGTTTTCCTCTTCCCTTTTCCAAAAAATATGGTCAAAAACCATGGGATGGTTTGTGTTTTGGGTTAATTTAATATAAGGGGACCCAAACCTAAATAATAAAGAATTCCCTCAACTTTCCTATATAAACCCACCCAAGCTCCCACTTCCTCCTCACTAAAAGCCCCTTGGAGTTCGTCCAACCTCTGCCCAACTCTCTCTATAATCCTCCCAATGTTCCCCAAGCTCCCACAAATCTTCTCACAAGCCTCTCTCTATCCTTTGTAAGCACACTTCCAAGTAAGAGTTTTTTCTTCCTTTCTAATTTTTGTCCAGTTTTCTTTAAGTTTTTTTCCCTTTTAATTTTAATTATAAATGTTTGGGTATAGTTTTTCACCTCCCTAATACTGCCCTCTTTATGTTTGAATGATGTGAGACCCTTTATCTATCATTAAATGCCTCCCATGTACACCCGTTACTATGCCGAAATTCCGAAAGGAACTTCTCTCTCCTCTTTTACATTCAAGCAATACTTTTGTATCATGAATCTAAATTCCATTAAAATTGTTGGGACATGTATCTATATGGCCTCCTTACTGTCCATTACATGTAAATATGATGAGGAACCCCTTTATCTCTCATCAACCATTTTTTATGAATTCTTATGTCACGCCATTACGCTGCTGAAATCACATCGATTTTCTAAGCCAATGTCATTGTGAAGATCAGTGTGATGACAGTACTAATGAGATGCAAATCCAATGGGAGCGGGAATCACAAACATCGTCACGTTTCTCTCTCAGCTAACTCAAGTTTTGAATAGAAAAACGGGTCAAGAGGAACATTCAACCCCCCCCCCCCAAGAAAGAACAAGTTGCTATCGAGAGCTTCATGAGACAAAGGCCTCCTAATTTTAGTGGATCATCCGACCCCACGATCGCTGAACAATGGATTAAACCCATTGAAAAGATATTCTCCATCCTCCAATGTTCTGAACAAGAGAAGTTTATCCTGAAGGCTTATCATATGGAGGGTGAATCTGATCAATGGTGGACGTTGATCAAAAATATGAAGCCTGAGGAGGAGATCGGGGCGTTGGAATGGAAGGATTTCCGGAAGATGTTTTTCGATAACTATTTTCTGTGCACCCTCCGGCTTAAGATGGAAAGGGAATTCCTTTCCCTCAAGAAAAAATATGATGAATATGTTGGAGCGTATGAGGAAAACATCACAAGGCTTGCACGATACGCTTCCGGCTTTATCGTTACCCCCGAATGCAATGTTGACCGCTTATTTGGTGGGCTGAATCGTAGCTTGCGGAAAGCATTAGTGATCCGTGAATTCGACAGCTATGACGAAATTGTCTGATGTGCCCTCAAGGTCAAAATGGAGATCAGGGAATCACAGGGGTATTCTGGGGACAAGAAGCTTAAGGTGGAATTCAATGCTAGTGGTCCGATGGATAAATCCAACGGTGCTAAGAAGATCCATCACCCCACTTGACAAAAGTGCAGAAAGAAGCACTCTGGAAATTGTCTTAAGGGGACAAGAAAATGCTTCATGTGTGGAAGAGAAGGGCACCTAGCTGTTAACTGTCGGCAAGAAAGACCCACAACTACGACAGAGGAGAGGAATTCTCCGTTTGAACCTCAATGCGTTGTTCAATGCTACAAATTCAAAGAACCGGGTCATTTTTCAAATTATTTCCCTAATCCAAGGGTTTTCGGAGACAACCAACAACCTTCAAGGTAGCAAGGAAGAGATTTTGACATCACTTCTGCCGAAGTGAACCCCGACAATGAATTAGTGACAGGTACGCTAGTTATTCATTCAAGAATAGCGAACATACTTTTTGATTCAGGTTCTACGCATTCTTTTATATCTCAAAAGTTTAGTAGAACAATCCCAACACCACCAAAAATCATGGAAGTAAAGATGTCGGTGAGTACGGAAAATGGAGAAATCCTTGCATCCCATGAATATAAGTCCTCCCATGTTATAGTCTGTGTATTGAATTTCCCTGCGAACCTTGTCATACTCGCTCTGGTGGAATTTGATGCAATTCTTGGAATGTATTGTATTTCCTTATATAGAGCCAACATAAATTTTCAGGAGAGGGAAATCACACTCCATATGGAGAATCGACCCCCGATTCTTTACAAGTGTCAGGAGGAAGATGAATCTCCTTTAGCTCCATCATCTCAAGCATGGATATTACTGCCTTATGAATACGTGTATCTAGCTCAGATGATTGAGTCTAAGAAAGAAACTATCCTTGAAGAAATGCCAATTGTGACGGGATTCGCTGAAGTGTTTCCCGAGGAACTGCCTGGTCTTCCTCCAAGAAGAGATGTTGAGTTCTCTATTGAAATTATACCTGGGGTGCTACCAACATCCAAGACTCCATATATAATGCCTGTTGTAGAGCTTGAAGAGATGAAGAAACAACTACAGGAGAATCTGGATAAAGGGTTTATACGCCCAAGTGCTTCACCATGGAGTGTACCAGTCCTCTTCATCAAGAAGAAGGATGGGTCAATGCGGCTTTGCATCGATTATCGTGAACTTAAAGAAATCACGATAAAGAACAAGTATCCTCTCCCAAGAATAGATGACTTGTTTGATCCACTACGTGGAGCACAATACTTCTCCAAGGTGGATTTGCGGTCAAGATATTATCAAGTAAGGGTGAAGAGGGAAGATGTCCCCAAGACTGCTTTTCGTACAAGATACGGGCACTATGAATTCATAGTAATGCCTTTCGGACTCACCAATTCTCTTAAAATATTCATGGACTTGATGAATAGAGTCTTTAGAGATTACCTTGACAAATTTGTGGTAGTCTTTATAGATGATATTCTAATATACTCCAAAACCAAGGAGGATCATGAGGAGAATTTAAGAACTGTACTAGAGACTTTGTGCAAGGATAAGCTCTATGCAAAGTAAAACAAGGGTGAGTTCTGGTTGAAGGAGGTCTCATTATTGTGCCATATCATCACAATCAATGGGATATCTCTGGACCCCTCCAAAATATATGCAATTGAGGGATGGCTGAGGCCAACATTGGTAACAGATATCCGTATCTTCTTGGGGTTAGCTGGATATTATCGACGATTTGTGAGAAATTTTTCAATATTGCCCAACCCTCTTACCAAGATAACTCGAAAGGGAGTAAAATTTGATTGGAGTGATGAATGCGAAGAAAGCATCAAGGAGTTGAAAAGGAGGTTTATCACTGCACCCGTGCTCACTTTACCCACAAGTGGGGAACATTTTGTTTTTTTTCAGTGATGCTTCCAAGAAGGGATTAGGCTATGTGCTGATGCAGAATGATAAAGTTATATCCTATGCCTCAAGGCAGTTGAAAATCCCTGAGAGAAACTATCCAACGCATCTGGAGTTGGCGGTGGTGATGTTTTCCTTGAAAATCTTGAGGCATTATCTCTATGGAAAGAAATGTGATATATATACTAAACACAAGAGTCTTAAATATATATTCACATAGAAAGAGCTTAATATGCACCAGAGAAGATGGATAGAGATCATTAAGTATTATGACTGTTCAATACATCACCACCCTGGGAAAACGAACAAGGTCGCATATGCCCTAAGTAGAAAGGACCCAGCAATTCTATCAATGATGAGAATTGATAAGGATCCAATCTTCTTAGACTTGATGAAGATGGACGTGGGAATCATAAAGAAGGGAACACCATCAATCCTTTCACAAATTATTGCTCAACCATCTCTTTTGTAAAGGTTAAAGGATTATCAAAAGGATGATGTGGGAATTCAGGAAAAAGTGGAAGCTATCAAAAAAGGGGAATCCTCAGAGTTTAATGTTAATGAAGAAGTAATTGTGTGGTTTGGGAAAAGACTATGTGTTCCATCACATCCGGAGCTAAAGAAGGAAATTTTGGATGATTCACATAGTTCAAATTTCTCTATTAACCTAGGGATCACAATGATGTATTGAGATCTCCGAGAAAACTTTTGGTGGGATATTATGAAGAAGGAGATCGATGAATATACATCAAAGTGCTTGGTGTGTCAGCAGGTGAAGGAAGAGATGCAGAAGTCTAAGGGGATGATGCAACCATTGCCCTTACCAGAATGGAAATGGGAGAACATCACGATGGACTTTGTCACCAAACATCCAAGGACATCCAAAGGCAACAATGCAATATGGGTTGTTGTGGATCGTCTTACAAATACTGCACACTTCATTGCTATTATGGAGGATTTCTCTTTGGATCAACAGGCACAGATATATATCAGGGAAGTGGTAAGGTTTCATGGAGTACCACTATCTATTGTGTCTGACCGAGATCCAAGATTCACCTCTAAGTTTAGGAAGAGTCTTCCACATGCTCTGAATACTCAACTGAACTTTAGTACGGCCTATCATCCTCAAACTGATGACCAATCCGAGCGGACTATACAAACACTTGAGGATATGTTGAAAGTGTGATCAAGGGACTTTAAAGGAGGATGGGATCAACATCTTACTTTGGTTGAGTTCTCTTATAATAACAGTTTCCACTCGAGCATCCAAATGGCACCATATGAATCCCTATTTGGGAAAATGTGCAGAACACCGGCATGTTGGGATGAGGTCGGTGAACGTAAGCTTCTTGGGCCAGAAATGGTTGAGGAAATGGTGGATAAGGTGGAAACCATTCAACAGCATATCAAGGCAGCCCAGAGTCAACAGAAGAGTTATGCAGATAATCGTCGACGAGACCTTGAGTTTAAAGTTAGAGACATGGTTTTTCAACACATATCTCCGTGGAAGAAGGTCATGAGGTTTGGAAATAAAGGGAAGTTAAGTCCAAGGTACATTGGCCCCTTCGAGATTCTTGATCGTGTTGGGGTTGTGGCCTATCGACTAGCACTTCCGCCTACTATGGTCAAAGTACATGGTGTATTTCATGTATCCCTCTTAAGGAAGTACATACCAGACCCTTCACATGCACTCTCTTCTGAGATGGTACAATTGGAAGATGATCTTTCTTATGAGGAGAAACCATTGAAGATCTTAGATCATAGAGAAAAAGCTCTACAAAATAAGACAATGCTCCTCGTCAAGGTGTTGTGGAGAAACCACAAGTTTGAAGAAGCAACTTGGGAATCAGAGGATATGATGAAGCTGAGTTACCCACATTTGTTTTAGTGTGGGAAAAGGAAAATTTTGAGGGAAAAATTTCTTAAGGGGGGAATATTGTAACGACCCTAAGTTTCATTAATTGAAATCCCTCTTGATCTAATTAAATGTCTCTTTATGTTCATATAAAATGTCAACTTCTTTGGTTTTATGTTAAGAATTTTGACCGTTTCTAATATAGTCATTGAATAGTGATCACATGATTAGTATAAAGATAGGACTTTAACAAATCCAATTTACTTAGACAAAGGAAGCGATGGATTCATCTAGTAGAATTGCCCCATACGAAGCCCATTTGTGAGAGCTCGGAAAAGAGGTGGCGTCTTTGGGCTTCTCCCTTGACCAAGCCCAAGTTGAGCTTCATCATGTCAAGCTCGAACGTGACCCTCTATGGGAAAACTGTAAGTTGATTGAAATTACCACTCGAGCGATGTTATCCAAGCCACCCCAAGAGTCTGTCACCATCACACACCTTAACCTTAGGTCCTATGCGGCTGTTTTAAGGGGTTATGTAACAAATAAGTAGTACTATGTTTATGTAAATTATTTTTGTATATAATAATGAATATAATTTCTAGTCATTTTTATACATTGTAAATAGTTTTTAAAGTACAAATGGTGTTTTTAGTTGTTATTTAATTAAGATATCTATTTTATTAAATTAAGGGATTTTTGAATTAAATAATATCTTAATAAAATAATAATATTATTATGAAATTAATTTTTATTAAATATAAATGATCTTATAATTTTATGAATGCAGTTATAATTTTTATTAAGGTTTGAAATCCATTTCTGTCATAACCCATGAATTTTTGATAAATATCGGTTTTTATTTTAAAAGTGAAAATTAACATATTTATAAAATTATTTAGGTAAAATAAATGTCATTTCTAGAATCAGGACGTCGAAATTATCCATCGGTGAATTTTTAATAATTTTCTAAGATAGTCAAATGTTTGGGTAAAAATTAAATACCGTTTAAATATATAATGTGTTTTATGACATCATAATGTCCCAATAGTGATGTAATAAAATACTATAATCTTTATGTTCAAACAATATATATTTTGAAATTAAAATAATTTGATTTTGGGTTTGTTTTAATTACTTTTCAAAGCATTAATGGACCCCTCAAGACATATTCAACACCTTGCCTTTTTAAATTAATTTCCATGGGAGTGTGACTCACCTCCACATAAGAAACCCTAATATTTTAAGAAGTTTTGAATTTTTCCTTATACAAAATATTGTTTTTATCTTCCCTTTTCCTAAAAACATGGGAAAAAACCATGGGATGGTTTGTGGTTTGGATTAATTTAATGTAAGGGGACCCAAACCTAAATAATAATGAATTCCCTCACCTTTCCTATATAAACCCACCAAAGATCCCACTTCATCCTCTCTCAAAGTCCTTTAGAGTTCGTCAAACCTCTTCACAACTCTCTCTATAATCCTACCAAGGTTCCCCAAGCTCCCAAGAAGCCTCTCACTAGCCTTTCTCTAGCCTTTGGAAGCACACTTCCAAGTAAGGGTTTTTTCTTCCTTTCTCATTTTGTCCAATTTTCATAAGTTGTTTTTCCCTTTTAATTTCAATTATAAATGTTGGGGTATGGTTTTTCACCTCCCTCATACTGGCCTCTTTATTTTTGAATGATGTGAGACCCTTTCTATCTCATTAAATGCCTCCCATGTACACCCGTTACTATGCCGAAATTCCGAAAGGAACTTCTCTCTCCTCTTTTACATTCAAGAAATACTTTTGTATCATGAATCTAAATTCCATTAAAATTGTTGGTACATGTATCTATATGACCTACTTACTGTCCATTACATTTAAATATGATGAGTAACCCCTTTCTCTCTCATCAACCATTTTTTATGAATTCTTATGTCACGCCATTACGCTGCTGAAATCTCATCGATTTTCTAAGCCAATGTCATTGTGTAGTGAATACCATGCCCATTTATCCATCAAGGGTATTCCCCTTTATGCACATTTACTTATTAATTTTATAGTTTAATATATGAATTCCACATTCCTTTATCATGGAATAAAGGATTATGTTTTATGAATCCATGTTTTATGATCCATGTGGCACACTTATGCATGAAATGAAATGTTTAAGAAGGGTGCGCCCTTATAGTGCTCCAATGCATTGGGTAAAGTATAGTATCATGATACGTCATGTGAAATGAGTGTTGAATCATGCTAATTCAAGTGCAATGAGGTTTTACTTGTGCTTTATGTTCAATGAGGATTTACTCATGCTCCATGTGCAATGAGCCTTGGCTCATGCTAATTCCATGTTAAGTGTTGTTGCCACATTTCCTTGTTATGATTATCATGATTTATCATGCCTTTATGTTCATGTTTTTCTCATGCTCTATTGATATGCCTATTGTCTAACATGTATTTTATTCCTCATTTTATTCCATGTGTACTCCCTTACTGGGCTTTATATCTCACCCTTTTCTTATGCATGTCCTCAGGTTATCCCATGCAATGCTAAGTACGAAGGAATGTAGTGGTCATGTAAAGGAAGTTTTCAATAAATATGTTGTATTTAATGTTTTAAGTTTTTATTTAATGATCCTAAGTCCCAAAGACACTAAACCTCTCGGTCTTCTTTGTTGTATCAAGTGAAGTTTTATGTAATAAATCATGTTTAAGTTGTAATGAAAAGCAGGGTTGTCATAAACCCTCCCAAATACCTTATGGTGTAACCATCACATTTATACGTGGAGAAAACATATGACCGACCACCAACATATTCATACCAAATGCACTGGAGGTAAATATAGGTCTGAACCTTAATCACAATCAATTACCAAGAACCATAACATAATCACATAACATGAATAATTGAATAAAAACATTTCATTTGAATTTTGTAAAATAGAATTTTAAAAGGGGATTTTAAAAGAAAAGACCCATTGAAATATCCTATAATTGATGTTAGAATTAATATAATGGATGGAATATGTATATACAATGTACATACACATAATTTAACATAATATAAAAAAAATCACACAAATTTTTTTAATACCGCATAAATAATGAAGTAGAAGGTTAACCCAACAAATAGAAATTGGGCTAATAATTCCCATACCTCGAGGTTGTATTACATGAAACATGTTAATCATACAAAATAATTGTTTGAATAGTGTTATTAAAAAATTAAAAAACTAAACTCATGTTTATAATACATTAAATAATATTCTTATAACATTTTCTATCTAGTTATTAACAATATTTTGTTATTTTAATTGTTTTTGGGGCGTTCTTTTTATGATTTCAAAAGTCTGTTTATTACTGTCTTCTTTCTCAAAATGAAACATCAAACCAACAAAAATTACACACACATATATATATATATAAAGGTCATTTTTAAAAATTACATGTTAAGTTAACCTTTCCATGATTTTTTGTAAAATGGAAATGAAAAGTCATCGTCCACGAAGGTTGTGAATTAACGCACAACAGATGGCAATTTCGTTATTTAAGAATAAAATGAGAAGTTGCGAAATTTTATGATGCATATACCAAAAACACAACAAAAATATAGTATATAATTAACACTATGTTATTCATGAGAATGAAAAATGTTTTAGGTTTCAAAATGGTGTTTATGTATGAAATAATATTTTACAAAACCATTCATTAAAATATAAAACAAATTGAATGTCATAGTATGAAAAAGTTGTCATTCCTTTTAATAAAATAGGAAAAAGGGACTAATGTGATCCATGTGGGTCCAAAATATTTCAAATCCAAATAAAAACCTGATAAGGGTCTACATTTGATTATATAAAATGTTTTATCCACAATATAGATCATTTAATGATTCTTATAATTTTAGTAAATAAAAATTATTTATTTTTCTTATGCTTGCACAAGCACTGCATCAGTGTTGCACATGCATTAATGTTAATTATTTTATATATAAAAATTAAAAATAAATTAATATCCTTAAAATAACTAAATTAGGATCAAAATAAAATTCTATATTCATTAATTATTTATATTCACTCATATAACTATCCAAATAACATCTAAAATTTTTATTTTGTCTTTTCTTGCCCTCTACAAGCGTTCCAAGTGCATTTGTACAAGATAACTGTTATATAACTATAAATTTAAAAATTAAAATCCAAAAAACATAAATAACACCTATTAATTAATTAAATAGTCTTTAAAATAATTTTTATAACTCAATTAGAATCTACAATGAACCAAAATTGACATGGACAATGCAGCGCAGGCACTGTGTCAGCACTGATAATAATTTTTATACCTATAATGAAAAAAATTATAACAAAAATGTTCTGAAAAATTTCTGTAAAAATTGATCTTATGAAATAATAATTTAGTTATTCAATAAATATGATAGATTTTATATCATAATATGGTCATCTATATTTCATAAAAAGAATATCGTATTTTACAAAAAACCTATATTATACTATTCACCAAGTATTAACGTAATAGAGAAAAATCCCAAAAATTCACCCCAACTATATTTAGACATGTATAATTTAAAAAAGAATTCCATTTTTTCTAAATAATTTTCTAAAAATGGGAAATTTAATTTTGAAATAAAATAATAATATATTTTAAATATAACAATTTTAAAACTATAACCCTTTTTATAACACCTTGAAAATTTAATCATGGTTTACTAAAATTATCTCATAATCATAAGTCATAGAAATACTTATTTTCGAGTACATTTTATGAAAATAAATTTTCATTTAAATTAATAAATTAATCATAAATTTGTAATATACAAGACTTACAAAAATACCAACACTTAATCAATATTTTTTAAAATATTTATTTACTTATATCATGACATAATTATATCATATTGACACTTATAAAATGGATAATTTCTATTTATAATTTAATTCCTCAATTTACTATTCCAAAGGGTACATTAATATTCAAAATGTTCAAGTTACTATTCATAAGGGTCATGTTACTATTCATAAGGGTACATTACTATTCGAAAGGGTATGTTACTATTCATAAGGGTGGGTAACTATTCACCAAAAAATAAGTTTGTTCTATCAGACTCCAAAAAACATACTGATCGCAACCATGTATGTCTGTTTTTCAAAATTCAAAATACAGAATTGGAGAAATTATGTTTAATAGTTAGTTTATAAAGATCACATAATATTTAATAGTTTATTTAAGCACATTTTATTTTCTTTTAAAATATTAGGTTGTTAAAAAATTTCCTTCAAGGACTTAATATTCTTGATCAGTGTCTTCTATTGATCATCTTCCCCATCAAAACGTTAAACCTCTAGAATAACTTCCTCTTCTTCTGAGCACTAGAAGACATAAAATATCTTTTAAATGGTGTTAACCCACTATTCCATGAGGAGGGGATTAAATGATATACTAATCATGAAAGGTCTATGACGTATGAAGGATTCTTTGTCAATTTTATCTTTCCTTGGAGGAGGAAGTCATTCCACATGATTAAAGTTATTATTCATAACTTGAGCCAACTATAAAAGTATTGTGATGATGTTTTGAGAACAAGTTCTCATCATATCAGGCATATCATTAGAGCAATATTCACATTCTCTATCACATTGATTGTTGGCATGTGTTCTTCTATTTCCCTCCATTAACTAAAAAAAAGAGCATACAATTAGGGGGCTTGAATACGTAGCTAAAATGCATAAAGGAAACTTTGAACATAAATGGATAAACATAAAAATTAGAATTATATCCTATCTTGTGATTACAATGGTTTAAATATAGTTAATGCTTGATCTATTTTTTAACTTATATTCTTATGGGATTTTTTTATTCCCTTAATAATGGTTTGTACTAAGATTATGAATGTACCGAAGAATATCCCTTGGGTGTGTCAAATCAGATGTGTAGCAAGGACCACTATCGTGCACCTGTTTCTATTCGAGTCTAGCTCAGAGTTTTGTTTTGGGGTTTTACCCCTAGATACATCTATGACAAATCCACATCCATCTGTTCATATCCAGATAGGAATTTAATTTATTATAAACCACTTACTCTGTATTTACAAAAAATTTAGGGATGTTTTCTTATAGTTATTTCAATCCTTAATGTTATTCCTAAAGTGATCTACTCTTAATATCAAAAAATAACTAGACCATCCTCTTATACAAGCTATAGTGACCCTAGCCTTTTACAAATTTCATTAAATGATTTTAAGCATAATAAAGCATCATATTACAAGCCGATGATCATGATTTCTAGTGTCTTAGAAGACTAGGTACATAAAATAGAAAACATGGAACTAAATATAACGTTCCTTTATTTAGAATTTATAAATATCCCCAATATACATTGTTCACTTGCATCTGCATAGGATAACCTGGGGATGAGATGAACAAAGAGATGAGATAAAAATCCCAATAAGGGAATAAGCATAAGAATAAATCATTTTCACATGGGTTAGAAGTCATGACATAATTAAATAAAAAGGCATGGAATATATGGAATCATAACATATAAAAAAGGATCATATAAAAATGGAATCATAGTAATATAGAAGTAACATAAAACACGAATTTAGCATGAGTCAATGCTCATTTCACATAAAGGATTAGAAGTCATGGTTAACCACCAAGACCATTTCACATGATAGCATGAGTCAAGGCTAACCTCCCAAATCATTTCCCACAACATCTCATGAGACTAAACGTTACCCAATATAGTTGAGTGCTATCTGGGTACACCCATCACAACAGGTTCTCGAATATTCTTTCCACATACAGAATTATACATAATCAATCATAAATTGACATAAGGGTTACCTATGGAAAGAATTGGGTATCTTATTCACGTCATAATGAAAAATAAATGGGTGTATCATAAAGGTGTACACGAAAGAAATCAATCAAAACATACATATAAATTCATAAGGGAAAATAGTTACAAATGAAGATTTGTGGTTTCAATTTGAATTGATAACATGAGAAAAGTGTATTTATGAAACTTTATAATTAAAACATTTTAATGCAGTTTATGGAAAATAGCAAATATCACTTAAAATAGAAAAGAAATTTTTTTTATATAAAACAAGTAGAGAACTGTAATGGTTTTAATAATAAATTTTTTTTGTGTTATAAAAATAATGGTAGCTTAAAATATATATCACATTGCACTTGAAATTGGATAAGAAATCTTGAATTTCCCTTAAATAGATTTTCTTGTTGGGAAGTATTGAGGAGAAAACTGCTTAGAAACATGTATATAACCAAAATATAATAATTAATGGAAAAAGATACTTGATTTTGGGGCATGAAAAAATAATTTATAATTTTTACATAAAAATAATAGGTAAATTCATTTGGGTAAAAATAAAGTTAGAGAAACCTGAAGGAATAAAGGAGGTTCGGGTAGAATCCCTTACCTTAAGTCCAAAGGTGTTATTACCTTGAAATTGATGATCTGAATAATAAAATTAGGTTTATTAATTAATATTTAAACAACCTAATTTACATTAAATTTATTTATTACAACCTTATTAAGTTCATTCAATGCCTTTTGAAGGGTTAAGATGTTTAATTTCATTGTTTGGGAGTGTTTGTTTCCTTGGTTTTAATGATTTGTTTACTTATATACATGTACAGATAAACGTATAAGATGAAAATGGGTTTCCATAATTTTTGTTATATTTTATTATTGAACATATATTATATTAGACATTTATAAAATTAATTTTGTCATTTTATGTGTAAATGAATAATTATATAAAACTTTCATGATAACCATTTTGGTTAATTGGTGGGTTTTTATCACATCGAACACATCTTTCTTAATAAACTAATAGAATTTGTAAAAAATAATAAAGAACATTAAATTATAAATAGTACATATATTATATTCTGTTTCAAGAATAAAAATGGTTTCATGACCAAAATTGAAGATGATAATAGAAATTGAAAACCTGTCATCCTTGAATGTGGGAAATTAATACATCTCGGATGATATTTTCTTTTCTAGTATAAGAGGAGGTGAAAGGAGAGATGATGATTAATTATTAAATTATCCAAAAAAAAATAAAGTATATATATGTTAATAGAATTATAATAATATTTAAATTAATGTATTTGGGTAAAGAAGAAGAAAATAATGGACCTTGAAAGAAAATAAAAGAATGAAAACATTAATTTACCTCTTCCATATATCTTCCTTGAGAACCTCTTTAAGAGAGATGATTTTTTATTTTGAAAAGAACATGGGGAGACAAAATTGTGAGAGGGTTTTAAATATGGATTTGAGCAGTATTTGGATGAGTAACAAGGTTTGTGAAGAGTGATGAGAAGAGGCAGGTGATTGAGGTTTTTACAGTGGAGGAGAGGAGGGTTTTCCCAATATTTTATCCAATATTTTATTATTTTTCTCCAGAAAAGAAATAATATTTAATCTTGTGACAAAAAATAATAATATGTGAATGTGATTTTGATCCTAAGGTTATTTTATTAGTGATGACTCAATAAATAGTGTATTTAACATATAATGTATGTATACATCAAATTACTGTATTTCACTATTCACCAAAAATTCAATTATTTTAGAAAAAATCAAAAAATTCACCCCAATCATTTCTCTATGTGTAGAATTCAAAAATAAATTCCATTTTATGAAAATAACTTTATAAATAATTGAAATTTAAATTTAAATTAATATCATTATTTACTTGAAAAATATAAAATTTTAAATTAAAACTGCATTTCTAACACTTCAAAAAATTATTTAAGGTCTCTTAAAATTATCATATAATATAAATTCATAAAAATACTTATTTATTATTATATTTTATGAAAATATTTTTTAAATTTATTATATTAATCCAAAAATTGTCATTAAATATACATGACTTACAAAAATACTTACACTTTGTTAAATTTTTTAAATATATCTATTAACTTATACAATTATATAATTATACCATATTTTCACATAAAATATGGATAAATTTTATTTATGATTTAATTGGTGGGGTTACTATTACATTGGCTAGTTTACTATTCATAAGGGTCACATTACTAATCCAAAGGTCATGTTACTATTTCATTAGTATACATTCTTAACATGTTGAGATAACTTTTATTTTACTCATTATTTATTTATAAGGGTTATATTTTTTTCTATATGTAATATTATGTGGTTATACTATAAGATATAATTATAAGAAGGGAATTTCCATTAATTAAAATTTGGTTCTTTAAATTCTGAGTGAGGCGCCAGAGTAGTTGTCCATGTTATATATATCCTTCGTGGATGGAGATGAAGAAGCATAACTCTAGTCGATGGTTTTAACCCCTATAATCATACAGGGAGTCTAGGAGAAACATCTCAGAGAAACTGAATACGAGACTTATCAGGCTCATATGTCAACAAAGAATTCCCCTAAGGGATATTCAAAAGGCAGTGAGCACGTTTTTTTTATTCATAGGACACATTGTAGTACCAGTGACGTTGTTGGAGGAGGTCTTGAGGGATTTAGATATATCCCCTTTAGTGGTACATACAAGAGTGGAAAATATGTATCAAGACCTCTAACATTAGTTCTGGTGTCCAGGGATAAAGAAGAAAGTGGAAGAGTTTTTTTCTCAGTGCCTCACTTGTAAGTAAGTGAAGGTTGAGCACCGGGTTACAATAGACATGACCCAACCACTTGATGTGCCAGAGTGGAAGTAGGATGTGATATCGATGGACATCATTATGGGTTTTCCACACATGTATAAGGGACATGATATCATTTAGGTGATCATTGACCAACTCACCATGTTATCCCACTTCCTACCAATTCATTAGGAGAGCTTAGTAGAGCGCTTGGGACATCTTTATGTGTATGAGATAGTTCGAATCCATGGAGTCCCATCATTTATAGTCTTGGATCATGATGATCTCTTTACATCCCGGTTGTGTAAGGTGTTGGAGGAAGCATTTAGGACCAATCTATGCTTGAGCACAATATTTAATCCCCAAACAGATGGCCTGATAGAGAGGTCCATCCATATTCTTGAGGAAATGCTAAGTGCTTTCATCCTATACTTTGGCCGCAGTTGGTAGGATCTCCTACCTCTAAAAGTGTTCATGTACAAAAATAGATGCCAATCCACCATCTCTATAGAACCATTTGATGCCTTTTACAGGTGATATTGTAGGTCACCACTTTACTAGATGAACTAGGAGATTCAACACTCTTGTGCCCGAAGTTGTTGCAGGAAACTACTAAGAAGGTGCAGATCATCCGGAAGTAGATGAAGACTACATAGATCCTTCAAAAGTCTTATACTGATAAGCAGCAGAGGCCTTTGGAGTTCGATTATGGAGATAATGTGGCCCTTTGGGTATCTCCTCGATGTGGAATACAGGGATCTGGCTGGGGTGGAAAGTTATCTCTGAGATTCATCATCCCTTTTCAGATACTGCATAGAGTTATTGAGGTGGAATACCACTTGGATATACCTCTTCTATTATAGAAGGTGCCCGCCATCTTCCATATATCACAACTAAGAAGATACATGCATGATTCATTTCACATAATCGACTGAGTAGAGATGGACATAGATTATGGGGTGAAATTTTGAGAAGTACCCAGTAGAGATCAAGGATAAACAAGAATAGATCCTTCATAGGTGGCCAATTCATATGGTTCATGTCCAGTGGAAGCATGCGAATCTCTAGGATAGAACATGGGATTGGGAGCTTCAAATTCATGCTCAATACCATGATCTTTTTGTTGAGTAGCCCTTGTTTTGGCATTAGGGGACATAATGCCATAAAGTGGGGAGAATGTAATGACTCAGATTTTCTGTAGTTTTATTTTTATAAATTAAATGGGAATATTCTAAGATGAGGTGCTGATATGGACTGGGATAATGTGGACCAATGTTCCCATAATTATAGGATGAATTTTGTTTTGTTTTTAAAAAATCACACGGGTGGTTTCTCATTTAAATGAGAATAACATCAAAATGGGTACCCATATCAAAAGTCTAAGGGCACTGTTTCTTTCAGAGAAGTTACTTTACCTTAGGTGGGGCCAAACATTGACCGACACAGATCAACTGTGAAAGTTAGAAATTGTACGTAACCATCATTAAATTTTTTTAATGAAAATTTTTTATTCGACATTGCATTGGTTTCATTTAAATTAAGGCCTACTATTCAAAATATAGGGTTATAGCCGCACACCTGAAAATTATTTTCAGGAATGAAGATGGAAAACCTCTCTAAGTAATGATGATGATCACTAGTGGATCGTGGATCTATGATGACACAGAACCCTTCTCTTAATTAATGACTGATCCAACCTTGAGGTAGGGTGTCTATATCTTTGTAATTTTATTCCCCTTATTAGTGTCAAATGGCCAATACAGACCAAACCACAAACATGTTGATCCCGGATTCAATCATTCATATGGGAGGGACAATTATCATGGGTTTAAATGGGATTAGATCTCGGTAATTTGTTTGATGTTGTTTTATTCACGATCATGTTAATTTTAATGAATCAAGGCAGACAAAAACAAGGCCAAAATCCATTCATTGGGTGTTCATTTTTTTATCTCTCCCTCTTAAATCTCTTTTTATCTTCATCTGTTCTTAGCCTTTTACTTTCCCAATGAATCCCTATAAGATTGTTCCAATTCGAACTGACCATGCTTCAATACAAGGCAGAGGCAGTGTAAGGCGGTGGGTGGAGGCAGTAGCTCCGACCATTTCAGGCGGAGCACGGTAGGGAAACATTGCGGGTGGGGTGACCAGCGGTAGAGGAAGCACCATCTTGACAGGGGTGTCTGGGTGAGGCGGGGAACTGTAGTAATAATCCATTACTATGGTGACAAGAGAAGATGACATGACGTGGTCTAGGAGGGACCGTGTCGGGGAGGGGGTCCTACAACAACATAGGCCATAGGCAGTGACCCAAGGCAACAACAAGAGGTCGCAGTGGATAAAGCTTGGATACAACTTGGAGCCACGTCGACGGGATCCTGTGGTGGTGGTGAGACCATGGGACCAGGTGGAGGATGTGGGACGACCACGTGAAATTTCAATGGGCATTATATACACCTTTTAAAATAATATTGATGCATAGCATTACATGTGTCTCAATGAACAAAAATTGAGACAATGTTACCCTACTGATTTGGTAACTTTTGAACTATAAGCCTATGAAATCGGGATCATCAAATGGAAATTAAAATACCCATAATTTTGGAAATAAGTTTTTTTAAAATAAATTCAATGTCATTATATACAACACAAAAAAATGAGTGGTGAATAATTTATGTATCTCACAGATAAGAAATTGTGTTGAGTAAGTTTTATGTCTTGATATCTATAAAAGAATAACATAAGTTGAAACTATTATTATCATGAAATAAATTAAATTCATGATATATCATTTCATAGGTTAGTATATAAACCCCACAATATGAATAAGTGTTGAATATAACATATATCTCACAGAAATAAAAGTGAGATGTGAAAACCATTTTCTTATGTATTGACACTCATCATACTCATTCAAACAAACTTTATAACAAATATAGGTTTATTGTAAAACTATAAAATAAAAAAAATCTATTGTATCATACGATTTAATACTTTATTACGGCCATTCATTTCCATTCTATTAACAAATCCATGTTAAAGTTATATTTTGGGTGATAACTGCTTTGTTTTTCGCATAGGTTTTGATTTGTTTTATTTTTTTAGGTCCTCTTACTTATATAATGAATTAATCATCTCTATAATTATGAAAATAATATAAATATCATATATACTCATTATATATGTATTTATAATAATCTATGAAAGATAGAAATAGAAAATGAATGTACACATAAATAATGATGCCATTTCCTTGGTGTATTAAATTAATGAAGATAAGTAAATGATATATATATATTATCATTTAAGAAGAATTATTATTTAATATATATCAAGTATTTCTATTAAACCCATCATTAATATATTCCAAATAAATTTTTAATAGATCACATCTCTTTGGGGAGGCGGTAGTCAATACGTCCACAAATGATGTTATCGTATTCTCAAAAAATGGAAACCATGAAGGTATTTGTTATATAGTAATTCTAGAAGAATTAATAAATTGTACATATTATATAAAAATGGTAATTACATAATTATAAATAACCTTAAGATATTGTAATGGAAGAATGAACGACATCAGTTCGAGAGGCGGTAGTCCATTGTACAGACAAACAATGATTGTGTATCCCATTTGATGGATGTGTGTAACAGTGTCGGTCATAATGTTAACATAAAAACATATTAGTATATTTAGTATATATATGTTTTTATATTGTAATTTAATAATAATATTTTAGATGATTTAGAAAAAAATAAAAGAAAAGTGATTGTTGAAGGATGTAACCTCATCATTAGGTAACTTTTTTTTATTTTCACGAAAGGGATTCTTAAGATGGATTTATACCCAAATTGAGGAATCTACATTTAATTTAGGGAATTTAGGAGGATATTTAGATTTTTTTGAAGATCCATCATAGTAGAGAGGTGTGAATAAGTTAGGGGGTTGATTTCCCTTTTATAGTGGAGGAGTGACATTTTTTGTAAATATGGAAAGGTAAATGCTATTTAGAGGCATCCCTTACATCATCTGTTTCCTATAATTTTAAATTATTGATTCAATTTATGGTATTGTAGAAATAAGTCTAGAAAATGGATTTTTGATATGTTTCTAGGTTATTTGTTCTTGAATGTTATATTTTAACAACTAAGTAAATTCGTTTTCACCGAAGTTTCTATAATTAATTTTAATTACATTCAACAATTACTTTTGTCAAAAAATACGTTTAATTTTGTAAAATTAAAACATATTATTTTTAAATATATGAGATCCATTTTTTCAAATTTTAATCACATAAGTGGAAGAAATTAATTTCAAAGAATCTTGTAGATAGGACGAACCAACATGTTTTTAAAGTGAAAATGGTCAATAGTTTGAAATGAGTTTATATCAAATTTCAATATAAAATCAATTTAAATGAACATAATTGTATTAATATATATATAATTGATCTAAATATACATTAAAATTAATTTAAAATATACTTTAACTACATGACTAAATTATAATAGAAGACAGTTTTCAATTTAAATATAGTATTTTCACTATTTAGGGAAGATGAAACCTCAGAAGAATACAATAAACTTACCTAAAGTAAATATTTATATTCATATTTTAATTTTTCTTAAAATAATTGTTACAAAATTTTATAAAATTAGTTTCAAAATAAATAGTCACTTAGAAGGTGGAAAAACCACCTTTTAGAAAAATATAGATTTTACGTCAAAAATTAGATTTGTTCTAATTTTAATTCTATCAAACCTATTGGTTGAATGTTATTTTTTTTGAATTTTTAATATATAAATTTCATTAATGAATTTCAGTAATACTTATTAATATAATTTATTAAGATAAAACATATGGGTAGGTAGAAATACTTTTTTTCTTCATAAAATCAATTCCTATATATTTAATTGGTTTTTATTTTAATTTATAGTTAATTAATAACCAAATAATTCACATTATATACATTTTTAAACCAATTTTAAAATTTATTTTATCTTCTTTGTATCTTCCATTCCAACAGCTAGTTGATAACAATAATAATAATTTAATAATAATATTAGCATTATATTGTTGTTCGAAAAAAATCGGACTTTCGTGTTATGCAAGTTATCGAGGGAACTCAACATTTTGTGTAACACATGCTTAAAATAGTATTGGTTATACTGTATGAAAATATAATTGTTTTATTTAGGATTGCATTAAATTGTTTTTGCATATAAATTATGAATAACTTAATACTTTCATATAATATAAGATATATTTAGTGTTGTGTAAAATGAAAAATATCAAAAATAATAATTAGATTGGAAAAAATAGTTGATAAAAAATAATTGTGTTAAATTATACCCCCTTAAAATGAATTTCTACCTCAATTTTTTTCTGGTTTATCAATGTATTAATACTTAAATTTCCTTCCATAGAAAAACATATCATAAAAATGAATATGAAAACATCCCTTAGAAATGGGATTTTGGAACCCTAATGGTTACCCAAAGTAAATCATAACTAAGTTTACACATAGTATAACATAGTTGGAAAGTGAAAACATGGACATGGAAGAGATATCTAACTATCATGTACTGATGGAGAGTGATAGAGAACATAGTTAGGAAAAAGTTAATGATCAAAAATCTTGAACCCAAAGTGGCATGAAAAAGATAATTGATATCATACAAAATTATGATATCGGGAAAACATTTATTTCAGAACCATTTTCCTAATGTTTATGAATTTTCATGAGAATATATTCGTACATTATTTTAGCACAATATAACAATTTTTGGTGCCTTGATAAATTCCCACTTCATATTTTATTCCAATAAATAATGGTGAATATTTCATTCCTAAGTCATTAAAAGATCATGAGATCCATAAATAGAATGATAGAGAATTCAATATATCGTTATCACAAAAATGGATATTATAAGTTATTCAATATTCATAAATCCTCATATAGAGTGATGGTACTTTAATCTCAAAAACCCCATCCAATGTTTAATGTAAACCTTTCCATAAAGGGTTATCCTTGTAATCCTTCCAAAATATAGAAGTAGAAAACATTTTAAAAAAGGAAACTAAATTTATCTCAATTAGTTTAATATATTTTCTTCATATATCATAAAGTGGATCTTATTAATCACATACTAAACATGTGAATACCTTCATCATGTATTATATTTAAACATGGTAATAACCCAAATTACCATAAATCCTTCTTGAAAACATGCTTGTTTCCTTATTGAAAAGCTTTTTGTATATATTCCATAAATACTAAAATGTTTTAAACCACATCAATGATATGATATAGCACTTTTCAACAAATCATTAATCAATTCCAAGGTAATTTGTACCTTACCATTAACTTTACCCAAACATCATAATTTTAACATCATGAACAAATTTGGATTTATCTTTCCCTTAATAATGTATTTCCCATGAGTATCACTTTTCAATTAAATCACTTCTCTAGTCCATCAGAAACTTTCAATATATTCTTTTAAATCATTAAGAAAAAACATAAACTAAATAGTAATTATATATTTGACAATTCATATATCATAATTCATGAATATATATACTTAAACACATTTATTATTCTACTTCATCCTTAAGACATTAACAAGGATCCATAATATTATTACTTAATACCAATTTCCATATCTTTCACCAATAGTCTAACCATCTGCAAAAATATAAATATAAATCATACCACCTTGCTGAATCTATTCATGATATTTTCACTAAGAACATTGATTTTCAAATTTTCCATTTATTCCACATTTAAAAAATTCAACCATCGATGATGTCTTGGTGAGGCCATTATTCTTATTCATTTCATTACATGAACATTTCATTTTTCCATTACAGTAACTTTCTTTGTGTATTTATTTTACACAGTCAAAACATCTTTATGTTCCCCTAATACATTCACCTAGTTGATTCTTCCCATATTCTTAACCTATAGGAAAATGAATCTTCTTCCCATTGTGGAATCTATTACTTGAATTCTCCATGAACTCATTAAATCTCTTATTCGGTGAGTCTGAGAGTTGATTAAGGTACATATTGTTAATCTTGTTATGGGAAAACTAATTAGGCATTATCAAAACATCATTCACTCTAGTAATCTTCCCATTTGACTACACATCATAAAAATTTTCTTCAAATTATACTTTATCCTAATTATTTATGGTTATCACCAATCACTAAAACCTAAAATCATAGTGAAAGAAAACATTATCCTAGAAGAAAACCACATAATCATGAAAACTCACTTATAGGATGTCCAAATTATGACACCATATTCAATATATAACACATTAGGTTTATCCTATGTCATTCATAATCATATTATAATTAAAAATTTATTGATGTTTCATGAATAGTTTTTTAATATCCAATACATATACCCTAGGATTTACAAATTAGTTGTGCATTAAGGCTCATTTTAATGCACTAGTTCATGATTGAGTATAGATCAATACACTATTTTCTGGGTTTTTACCCAGGTGTGGATATATTCTAGATCCACATCCACTTGTAATATCTTGACATGGTGTAATTTAAATAAAGACACTTTATCAATCCCTTACAAAAATTCCATGAAATTTTCTTAATATTTGACTCATCCTTAGACTTACCCTTAGAGAAATCCCTAGACATATCCTTAGCAATATACCATGGGATCTCACCATTTTTTCATCCTTGTTTCCATAGGTTGAATAAAAATTTCCTTTGTTACCAAATACAGTGACACATGCCTAACATACATAGAAATTACATCATTTTAGATTATTATTAAACACCTTAAAAAAGTACATACCTAAGGACCATAAAATTTTAATTTATTTGGAAACATGGAACATAATCGTTTAACTTGGTGATATATCATCTAGGTTTCTCACAAAGATATTCCCCTTTATTACTACTACTCAAAACCTTTTTCATAAAATGTGGAAAGGAAGCCTATGAAATAGTGATCACAGATGTTATATAAGGGTATAAAAGACACATATGTAATAATAACATGAGAATAAGGGTATGAGAACATGAACATAGCATTAGAAGGCCATACCTTTCACATCAAAGATCATAACCATGAGTCATGGCCTAAATATTGGTGTTTCATAAGACATGAATAATAAAGAAATCAAGAGTATAATCCATGACTGTATTATATAGGAATAATACATGGAATTTTGGAAGACACATAATCTTATATAAGTATTTCTCTATTATTGATGGTTTAATTACAAGGCCATGTAAGTAGATTTAGTTTAGTCCCCAAACAATCTTATTAGTCAAGGTTCACTTCCTTGACCATTGTAGCAGACAAATTCATGTACTAAAACGAGTTCAATCCTCTTTCCATCCATGTATATCTCATGAGATAAAAATATTTTTCCAATTCATTTAATGGAGATATATGTCCCACTAGTCTCATAATAAAATCATACATATGTGTTCCTCTAGATAATAAAACATTCATTATATCATGAAACATAAAAAAAATAGGTTTTATGAACATGAAATAGTAACCTATGGAATATATAATGGTTTCATAATAATTTCATTATATCATAATCCATAGAATACTGATAGGTTTCATAATCATTTCATCATAAAATAACATGTTAAAGGAAGCGGGGTTCACAAGAATTTTATCTTGGTATAACTCATGGAAGAGAAACAAGTTTCCTAAGAAAATTTTAATCTTAATAATAAACCAACACCGATGGAATATAGATTGGTATCACAATCATTTCATCGTAGAATAACTAGTGAAATGAAGTGGATTTCACAAGAATTTTATCTTGGTATAATTCATGGATAAGAAAAAAGTTTCTTAATCAAATTACCATCTTAATCATAAAACAATAAATAAAATAATAATAATGGTTTCCTTATATCACATACCTATTAACACATATACTATATCAATGTGTATCATATTACATTGATATGAACTTTGATAGATCACTTGGACAATTTATTAAGGGAAAAAACTATTCTTTGAAAAAAAAAATCCTAAAACATTTTCAAAATAATTTTCTTTGAAAACAAAATTTAAAACCTATGAATTAATATTTGAATATAATTTAATATATTTGTTGATGGAAATATCATTTTTGGATTGAAAAATAATTTTTAGAATATAAGAAAAATTTAATAGATTTTTTTAAAAATAGTTTTGAAAACATATAATAAAGAATTGAAATCATTGAAATGATTTTATTTGAAAATAAACCATTTAAAAAATATAAAGGAAGAATTTAAAATAATTTTAAATTTTATTTAAATAGAAATAATTTTTTAAAACCTTTTTATTTGAAAACATATTTGAAAACATCTAATGTAGGCTTTAAATATCATTTAAAACACTTCTTGAAAAGAAAACATTTTTAAACATCCTATCAATTCAAAACAACTTTTAAAAATAATAAATATCTATAATATTGAAAAATAATTATTTTAAAAAATAAATATTTTAAACATTCAATGGAAGATTTAATAAAATGATGTCCATGAAGAAAAATAAATCCATACATTCCAAACATTAATTTTTTTTAATAAAAATGTTTAAAAGAGAGGCTCGACCAAAAAATGAAAAGAGTATTCATTTTTAAAAATCAATTTTAAAAGGTAAAACATGGAAAATAATGAATTTTTAATATCATAGTATAATTGAATGATTTTTTGAAGTTTTTCAGAAACAATGGTTTTCACAGAACATATATTTTTGATCGAAAAAAGAAATAAAGTCATATTTTCTTAAAATAATTCTTAATTATCTTAAGTAAAAAAAATGGGAACTTATTACCATTAAATAAATATAAATTTAATAATAGGAGAAGAAGAAATATAATATAAATTCATAAGATATGGATCATAATATCTCATCAATGCAAACATAATCATAAATTATCCCAATGAATGATGATATTTTTAGTAATAAACTGTCAGCACTTTGGTAACATTAAATAAAAATCCCCATGAAATAATAACATTTAATTAAGATAAAATATTATAAAAATATTTCTATTTATGATATATCTTTTCAAATAAATGTATATAATTCTCTGAAAAGAATTTATTTTTATAACGTTACGTGTCTCTCAAGGAAGAAAAATTGCGACAAAATTACCCTACAAATTAACTTTTGAAATTTGAACCCAATGAAATTAGTATATTAAAATGGATATTTAAATACCAATAAATTTAATTATAAAAGTCATATAATACATTCATCAGTAGTATATAAACTGCACAAATTAATGTAGTGGTGAATAAGGTATGTATCTCAGAAATATAAAAGTTTGAGATGAAATTCCCTTAGTACTTGAGTAACTTTTGAATCACGATACCCATGAAAAAATAACATCAATTGAAACATTTAATATCAAGAAAAAAATTTAATTTAAGATATAACATTTCATAGGTTAGTATATACACCACACAATATGAATAAGAGGTGAACATATTATATATCTAATAAAAATAAATGTGAGACGAGAAAACCCTTACCATATGTATCGACTCTTATCATACTCATTAAAAGAAACTATATAATAAATATATGTTTATTATAAAAATATTACATAAAAAAATTAAATTATATAATAACATATAATATTTTCTTAAAACCTTTTATTATCCATTTATTAATAATTCCATGTTACTGTTACGTTTTGGGGAATAATCATTTTTTTCACATGTGTTTTGATTTGTTATATATTTTGGGTCATCTTAATTAGATCATGATTTCATCATCTCTTGAATAAAAAACAAGATATAAAAATCATATATATTTATCATATATTTATTTTTATTAATCAATAAATTATATAAATTGAAAATAAAATAAACCCTTCATGGAGAAAGTTGACCATAGAAACAAATGAATGATGATTCCATTTTCTAGGAAAACTAAAAGAATGAATAGAAGTAAATGATATAAATTATCATTATACATTAATTATTGTTTAATATATATAAAAAATTACATTACACCCATCGGAAATACATTCTATTTAAAGTGTGAAGGAATCACATTTCTTTGAGGAGGTGGTAGTGCACACATCAATAAATGATGTTATCCTATTAAAAAAATGGAATGCATTAAGGTATGTGTTACATCATAATTTAAAATAATAATTACTTCATAACTATAAAATATATCATATAAAAAAATTATCCCCATCATTATTTCCAATCTTGAAAGGTTGTAACGAAAGAACGAATGATATCAGATCATGAGGTGGTAGCCCACTATACCCATAAATAATTATTATCTATCCCAATTGATGGTTGTGTGACCCTTTTTAGGTAGTATCCTTTAAAAAATATATTTTTATATTTATATATTAATTTTGTTATATTATAATTTAATATTATTAATTGAGTGGATAGAGAAAGAAATAAAACAAAAGTACTTGTTGAAGGAGGTTACTACTTCTTTAGGTAACTCTTTTTGGTTTTCACCAAAGAGATTTCATGGTTTGATTTATACTCAAAGTGGAAACTCATGGTTGAACTGAGGAAATTTGGGAGGAGATATTTTTAGTGGTTTCCAGATACAAATGGCTTGAGAGGTGTGAATAACATAGGGGGTGCACAACATTTTATAGTGGAGGAGGGGTGGCATTATTGTTAATACTAAAAGGTAAACACTATTAAGAGGTCTCGCATTCATCGAGGGTATCCAATAATTATAAATTGTTATTAAAAATGATTATACAATAGAAATATGGGAAAAAAATTCATTGGTACTTGTTTCTAGGATACTTTTCCCTTTTGGATAAAGGATAACCACCATGTAAACTAATTTTTACCTTAGTTGACGTAATTAATTTTAACTACTTTCACTAATTGGATTCTTTAAAATTTATATTTAAATTATTTTAAATTAAAAAATTTTCTTATTAAAAAATGGAATCAATTTTTCTATATTATTAAGAAAAAATTGGAAGAAATTAATTTTAAATAATCTTAAAAATCGGATGAAACAATGAATACTAAAGGGAAAATATTCAAAAGATTGAACTATTTATATATCCAATTTCAATGTGCAATTGATTATGATAACCTAAATTGTATTAATATAAGTATAAATAATCTAAATATTCTTTTAAAAAAATTTAAAATATAATGGAACTATATATCTAAATTAGAAAGAAAATCGATTTTCAAAGAAAATTCAATATTTTTCCAGATTCATCGAAAATTAAATCTTCAGAGAAGAATAAAAAATTCCCACAAGTAAATTTTCATATTATTATTTTTAAAACAAAGTTTTTTTTGAAATAAAATTATTAAAGTGTAAAAAAGTAGTTTAAAAAAAATTAATCCATTAAAAGGTGGCCAAAGTAACTTGTATAAAAATTTATATTTTGTGCATAAATTTGGATTTGTTATTATTTTATTCCTGTAAAACTTGTTGAATGAATTTTAAAGCATTTGGTTGAATTTATAATATATAAATTTATTTAATATCCCTAATTAATAGTTATTAATTTAATTTCTTATGAAAAATGTCTTCTGAGCAATAAAATAGTTTTTTTCATAAAATTAATTCATTTATAATCAATTAGTTTTTATTTACAATTATTATTAATTGATAAACAAATAACTAATTTTATATACATGTGTGAAACATATTTGTAAAATTAATTAAATATTATTCTTATCTTTATTTCTGATGGCTAGGTGATAATTATAATAATATTTTGAAAATAATATTAATAGTATATTGCAGTTCGGTAAAACATGGTATTGCTTGTCAGACAATTATCTAAGGAACTTGATATTATGTGTAACAAAAACCATAAATTTTGTTCCATGTATTGAGAACTAATCTATATGTTTCGTGTAACACATTCTTGACTCGGTGTTGTAAATAAAGTAAGAATGAATAGGTTCTTTTATATACCACAATATATATTTAGGTTTGCGTGAAATTAAGAATATCATAATAATTAAATTAAATTGAAAAAAATAATTAATAAAAACATAAGGTGTTATAAAAACTATCGTATTCATTATCCTATTTTAGTATATACATTAATTAAATTTAAAATTTAGATATTCTATAATTTCGGTGAAATATGTGACATATGTAATGATTAACAAATTGTGATGTGTATAGTCATAAATAAAGATATCAACATGAGACACATGATATATATGGAATTACTCAAGAACTATGATTGTGTCATACACAACCAACTAGGGAATGAAAAAATGAGGAAGATCCGATGAGTTGGAAGGATCATCAAGTCATATATACTATATGGATATAAAAGGATACACTATTAATTTATTATTTAATGTTGGATATGGAGATTTTTAAGTAAGGGGAAACATAATTCCTTTTCTAATTAATTTCCATACCAAACTTACTAATGATGATAAATATGTTTCTAAAGGATGAAAATTGTTAAAAAAGAAGAATAAATCTAGGATCATGACAGATTGAAAGATTTCCTCTATAAAGATGATGTGTAAAATATTGTTAAGATAAAATGTGTAACTTCAATACCCGAGTAGGAGTGGGTATTAGTTGATGAGACTTGTAGCTTTAATTTTTTAATAACTCTTGTAGTACCATGATGTCTAGGGAACTAAGGGAGAACATGTAGTGGGAAATCATTATGTGATAAATTTATTACCATGTGTTAATATTACTTGTATTCAATTATTTAAAATATGAGTGATAGCTCATAAAGGGTGCAATACTACCCTTCCATGTTCCAATGTGAAAGTGTGATAATATAACCACAGACATTGTTAATGTGATAACTACTAAATTTATGAAGAATGATGTTGTTTGGGTTTTTGTGGATCGACTCACAAACTCTACACACTTCTTAAAAAAACGTAAAGTCATACCACTTTAATTTCTTACCAAACTTTATATTATTAAAGGTGTGAGGCTTCACGGTGCACCTATATGAACTGTATTTAATTGTGAAACTCATTTCAAATATAAATTTTGAATAATTAATCCAAATTATTTAAACACCTCTAAAAAATTGAGTAACTATTACCATCCTCAAATTTATGTGTAGTTTGAGAGAAAAATCCACACATTAAGGGATATAATGATGTCACACTCAAATGACTTCCAAGGAACATGTGTTAAACCCCGAGTTTTTATAGACCTTTTTCTCTCTCGAATAAATTAATGTTTCATTTATGTTTTTCAATGAAGTATGTAACGTCCCCATCCCAAGAGCGACTAATCCAAGGCCTCGATTTGGGTCACTATATGACCTCAAGGACGCCACCCTGTAAGGTTGTGGTTGCCGACTAGTAGTGAAGGTCCAATAGGTCATGTCAGAATATTATTCCCTCCATACCAGAGTAGGCCACAATAGAAAACAATTGAAATAACAAAAATAAAAGAGAACAATCCATAACATGTGAAGAAAAAAATTCCAAAAATTGGGTATAACCAAATGCGATAGTAAATAAGTCATTTCATGGTACAATGCCATGTGAACAAAAACCGAAATGAAAGAAACTACAGAATCCCCAAAATGGTACAGACTCCATGTGTGGAACCTCACCCAACCATGTCCCATGTCCAGCTCAACTCCATATCATAGGTCCCTTTCCCTTATCCAGACCTACAAACATGAAGTCTGCTTGGGTTCCCAACGGCGGCCTGATTAGTGTGTGAGTATAACTCAGTAGGCCACCACCAATAGTGTCTACAAAAATATCCAGCAAAGGCTGATAGTGAATGAAAATGATAATAATGGAATGTAAATATAACAGTTCAATAAGTCATTCTAGACTATGTACCTTAAACTATATCACCATTGAGTTTGGGTTCACTACTTATGTAATTCATGGATAATCTATATTTTTCAAGTGTTCAATGGATTACGCATATTCAACATTCTCAACATGTGAGAATTTACAAGCCATATCTCACTAGGCATCATTTCAAACAATTCCCAATATCCTCACCTTGAAGCCTTAGTCCTGGTGGAATGCAACAATTACGGGAATTAAACTCCGTCCCCTTCCCTAACCCATTCATTTGGATGTGTAGTTAGAACCTCGGTCCAACTCAACTCATGGGCATAGAACCTTAAGTCGATACCCTGCATAACCAAGCTATGTGCACATGTTTATTTATGAATCAACACAAAACACCATATCACAACAACACATCCCATGTTATTTACAACATCAAAACAATTCGAATAAATGGGAAAATAAAATTTTTCCTCAATACATTAACACGTTCATTATTCATATTACATAACCCCTTTAGCCCCATTCCGATTTGCCATACCTATCTCACTAAGAATATTCAAGTATAAAGATAATCCCATAGAATTTTCCCATTAATCCATTAACCTCTTTTTCATGCCAACCAAAAAACATCTTAGGCCAATACCCAACCTAAGTGTATTACTAAACCCCAAATACACATCCTTCATGAATATTAACATATTCATCACGGGATTTATGTTCTCACACAATGACCTTACATTAACCTAGCTAAACTCTACATCCAAATAATATTGGAACACCCCATGGGTGGCCCCAATTTGGTCAAGTCATCCTCCTTGCATCCCATGGGGATCAAGAGTGGTTCAACTAACCATTTAGACACCCACTAAAACACATCATGTTAAGGCACAAAGAACTCATCAAAATAAGGTTTGAATAAAATCCCTACAAGCACAAATCTACTAAAAAACAAAGGGAGATGACTTGTAGGCCACCTTCCTTCAATCTGTGGGTGAACTCACTCTTAACCGAGGCCTTAGATCTCGATTCGTGCAACCCTTGAAGCTTTACCCCAAATATCCCAAAAAATTAGGTGTTGAGAGCTTCAGATGGGGATGGGGTAGAAATACAAACCCTAAACCAAAAAGAGAAGCAAGAGTGGAATTAGCCATACCCAGATGTTCAATATGCAACAAAAAGCACTAAAAATTCCCTATAATCAAAGGATAATCACCTCTTAGAAGACATTGGGAGCATGGATCGTCACTATGGTTCAAGGGAGGAGGAATGGGGAAAATCCTGAGTTGGGTATAAAACCCCGTAATGGAATTTTTCTATTTTTATAAGTTTCCGGGTCGTACGGTTTACACACACCGTTTACCAAACCATGAAAAAACCATGCAGATGCTTCTGTCCCAAAATATCCCCCTTGCATGGTTTACCCCCACAGTTTTCCAAACCATTCGCAAACTGTGCAGAGGCTACTATCAAAAAAACCCACTTTCGTACGATTTCCTTGGAATTAGACACGTTTTACACTAACCTTGCGTAGGTCGTGCTGCATGCCCAAAACCCCTTTTTTCTTACTATTTCGTGTCCTAAACCCATGGAACACACTCAAGCCTTCTTAAGGACTTGGGAAAGAATTTAATTAACTGAAAAAGGGGACTAAAACTAAAATTTGAGCAATACATATATTACAGAGAAATTCTAGATCATACAACCTCCCCACCTTATAACGACTCTTCCTTGAGAGGCTCCTTCTAAGCATCATATGTTTTTCTAATCAAATAGGTTGGGACACAAGGCCCACACATCAAACTCCCTCTCCCAAGTTTCCTCCAGAACTTTTCCATGCTTCCATAGAACACGAGCTAGGGGAACAACCTTACCATACAAATTATTATCACTATGATCCACAATACGAACTGGTTCTCCTCAAAGGATACATCATCCTCAAGATCGGCATCCTATACATTTAACAAATGAGATGGGTCAGGGTGACACTATTAGAGTTTTGAAACATGGAAAAAATCAGTTATCCCACTATACCACTGTGGAAGAGCCAATCAGTAAGGCACTATCCCGATCCTCTCCAAAATGTCAAATAGCCCCACATATCTAGGTGCCAACGTGGCCTGTTTCTGAATTCAACAGTGAAGCAACCATAGAGACACCCGAAGAAACACACTATCACCCACCATGATCTCAATTGGTCTAAAAAGATGATCTTTATATTATTTCTTCCTACTCTAAGAAATTTTAAAAAACTTATGAATCAAACAATCCCTTCTTCGATGTCTCCTTTACATGACTCAATCCTAACAGCTTAGACTCTAAATCCTCTAACCAACACAATAGATATCTACATGGTCTCTAATAAAGTGCCTCATAATGTTCCAGTTGAAATTTAGCATGAAATCAGTTGTTGTAAGAAAACTCAACAAGCGACAAGTTCTTCTCCCATGAACCACCTAAATCTAGAACACAAGATCTCAAAATGTCTTCTAAAACCTGAATTTTACGCTCGGACATCCCATTAGTCTGTGGGTGATAAACCATACTCAGAAAAATCTTGGTACCAAGTTCCTTAGGTAGTCCCCTCTAGGAGAACAAGGTGAAATATGGATCACAATCCAAAACTATGGTTCTCAGCACTCTATGAAACCACACTATTTCTCAAACATACAATTTCCCCAACTGGTCGACTGTATAGGTCTCTTGAATTGGAATGAAATGAGCCACATTTTTCATCCAATCTACCACCACCAAAATTGAATCATTCTTCTATGGAATCCTCAAAAGACCCGCTATGAAGTATATCATAACGTCATTCCACTTCCACTATAGAATAGCCAAAGACTGCAACAACCCACCTGAACACTGATGTTCAACTTTCTCCAATGGACAGGTAATGCATCATGTCATAAAACTCCCAATATCATTATTCATTCCCATCCAAAAAAAAATGCCTATGAAGGTCACAATACATCTTAGTGAAGCCCAGATGCATTGCCCAGTTTGACACATGGTTCTCATGCATAAAATCCTCTCGTATATCTATCGGCACTACAACACAACCGTGAACATAAGAAACTCCATCAACACCAAAAGTCCATCTAGAAGGTAAATCCCTACCTTTAATACATTCATTCACTGCCAAAAACTCAGATTCTACTATATGATATTCTTTAACTCGGATCATAAGTACAGATTTAATGGGTATGGATGCAAGGGTCATCTTCCTGTGCTCCTCCTGTACCTCCAAATGCCTCTCTGAAAAAAGGCCATCATCACCCACTCCAGACTAGATTCCAAAATGACCTGATCCTCTGTCTTATGGTTCAGAGCATCAAAGACACAATTTCATTTCCCTAATGTGTACACCAATTCAAATTCAAAAGACTGCTGGTATTCGACCCACCATCGATGTCGAATATTAAAATATCGCAGAGAGAATATGTATTTAGAACTTTTATGGTACGTGAACACTATGAAAGGTTCTACCAACAAGTAGTGCCTCCAACACTTCAAGGCATGAAGCACAACAACTAGCTAAAGGTAATGAGTAGGATAATTCATTTCATGTGGTATCAACTACCTAGACCCATAAGCTACAACTCAATCATGCATTATCAAAAATGCCCTGAGTAAAACACGAGATGCATCATAGAACAAGGTGTAACTCTTACCTAGTTTGTGTAAGATCAAAATTAGAGAGGTAGTCAAACGATTTTTCATCTCCTGAAATATTTCTCAAAATCATCTGACCAATCAAACTTTCCCCCCTTCTTGGTTAGGCATGTGATGGGCACTGCCAAATTAGAGAAATATCTAATAAACCTTTAGTAAAAACTAGCCTTTAAAGACCCAGAAATTTCGAGGAATTTTTTTTTAAAATACTTGGGAATTTTAAGAGTCTGTGGCTTCTAACGGCGCTAGATTCTGAGGCCCAGTGTGCTCGAAATCAGTTTCTGAAGTTTAGCTTGGGTACGTTCAGTGAACGAATGAGTGGGTTTTCCTAACTTTTGAACTGGTGTTTGGAATTAAAATCTGATGGCACCGATGAACTCATAGCGCCGTAATTGCTTAAGGAGACAGTTACAGTAGTTGCGTTACCAAAAGTGGAGAAGTTAATTTTTGGGGGTTTGTTTAAGAAATAAATAAAAATATTGTCAGATCAATTTTTAATTACTAAACGAGGTTAAAACCTCCCATGGGTAGTTAAGGGTGCGACCTGCATCCACTTAATTACCCAAGTGAGGAGGTTAGAGAGATGGGCCCACACGAGCCCCGCCATTTAAATTTCCTCTGACCTCATTTATTCCCCTACTGTTTCCTTGACTTTTCCTCCATTAATATCCCTTGTTTAATTATTGGGTAACTCTTTGTACTGATTAATGAGGAACCTTCCTTTCCCCCTTTTTAATTTAATCTACCAATGTGTTTAATTATGGAGAACCTTCTCTCTCTCTTCTTTTGTCAACAATATTTAATTAGTGTGGTGAATTAATGACAGGAGGGTTTCATTGCGTGTGAAATTAAATAATAGGAGGAACCTATTATTTAATTTTGGGGAGAACATCGTTGTCGAAGGAAAGAACAAGGGAGAAATCTTGATCTTTGGATGAAGAACTCCATCCGAAGAAGAACAACGAAGAACGCCGGTTCCTCGGAGATTGATGACGCACCACCAATCTTCTTCTCCACGACAAGAGAGGAGACACCACTTCCTCCTCGGCACACTCCGACATCACCTTCGTTTCCTTCCACCGCGACGCCATCTACCGCGACGTCGTCTACTGCAATGTCATCTACCGCGACGCCGACAAATGCCTTCTTTGTTGAGGTAGGGGTTATTTACATTCAGGATTAATTTAATGTTCTTTGTTAAATAAATTGGCTTCTTGTTATAGAAATAAGGGGGGGGGAGATCAGACCGCACAAACACGGTCAATCCTCCTCCCCTTAAATTTGTTGATCCTTGTTGAACTTGCGGTGAAGGCGGCATGGTGTCGTTGCACAACCCGTGAACGAAAAGGGACCGCGGCCGAAGCGGGGCACGGTGGAGGTGCGCGGCGCCATCGCACCATGCCAGTGAGACCAAAGGAAGCCACGGCCAGGAGCGGGCTACGATGGAGGGGCATGGCGCCGTCGCGCCGCGCCGGTCGGACTGAAGCCGCGACCTATGGCTGCGGCGTCTTTTCAAAGGGGCGGCTGGCCGAGCCGGCCGCCGGCACCACCTAGAGGCGGGGCCCCTCGGGTCCCGCAGATTGCACAAGGGCAACCTTAATGTCCATCCATTCCAGAAAAGCTGAGAGTTCAATCCCCCGGCCAGCACAAGGGGCGGAGCCCCCATTGCACCCCGCTCGGCCAGCCCCGAGCCGCCCCGATTGGCCAGTGCCGGGCCGCCCGTGCTGGACCGGACCGCCTGCGCCGGGCCAGGCCACCAGCGCCAGGCCAGGCCGCACCAGCTAGGCCGGGCCGCGCCGCACCCAAATGGGCTGGACCCGGACCTAGGTTGGGCCGACCTGGTTCGGGCCGACCCAGGGGGTATTGGGCTGGGTCGGACCGGGCCCGAACCCCTACTTTCAGATGGATCTATTGAAATGCCCATATCATGGGATACTGACCTCCGATCAATGAACCGTCAGTTGCGTTGGGATGCTTGGATAAAGACGGTCATTTTTGTATATTACACTCATGCCTTCGGTAAGTTTGGGTATGGCCGAGTTGGTTCGAACCCAAAACCAACTGGGCCCTTGGAGCGGAAACACCCATAACTTAACGACCAGACATCCAAATGATTTACTGTCAGTCATGTTGTTTTACTATTAGTGAGAAGCTTATTTTGCCTTACTCTACATGAGGTTTGTACGTAGCTGGAGTATGGTCAGGTTCATTTTAGCTGAAAAATGAATCGGTCCCCTGGGAGGAAAAAGCCAATAACTCTCAGACTGGGCGTCCGATTGATGCGCCGACTATCGCGTTGTGTTCCTGTTGAAGAGACGGAACTTTGGGATACATAAACTCATAAATTTTTGTAATTTGATGTATCTACCCCCTTTGCTCATGGAGCGGACCCTCCCAGAATCGAGCATGCTGTGTGCGGGAACCCTAGAGCTGGCTGCGACTGTGACTGCGATGAGGACGACTGTAATTGGATCCTCCATGGGTTCGACTGCGAGGACAAATGTACATGGATACTGCATGGGTTAGGCAGTGAGGACGACTGTACTTGGATCCTCCGTGCGTTCGACAGTGAGGACCACTGTACTTGGATCCTCCATGGGTTCGACAGCGAGGACGACTGTATTTGGATCCTCTGTGGGTTCGGCAGCGAGGACAATTGTACTTGGATCCTCCGTGGGTTCGGCAGTGAGGAAGACTATAATAGGATCCTATGTGGGTCCGACAGCGATGACTAATGTTCTTGTATCCCACGTGGGTCTGGCAGTATTGACCTCTGTACTTGTATCCTGAGTGAGTCTGACATAGTAGCTGGTCTTGTATCATATGTGGGTCTGACAACTTAGCTGGTCCTGTATCCTATGTGGGTCCGACAGCTTAGATGAATCAGTGGCTACATCTGATCATCTCTATCACCATATGAAGTGTATACCTGTGTGAGATGAGTCTTGATTCTCAACCATTATCAGTGATGTGGTTGTACTTTCCTATGTGGACTGGGTTGTGCTTTACTATGTGGACTGGGTTGTGCTTTCCTATGTGGACTGGGTTGTGCTTTCTTATATGGACTGGGTTGTGCTTGGGCCCGGGAGGTGGAGCCAAACTATAACTGATGACTTAGGTATATGTATGGGAATATATCTAAGTAGTGTTATTGATACTTCGTGATTGTATCTTTCCTTTGTGGTTTATCCTTCGGGGATTCTGAGAGACCTTTGAGGTTCTCGGGGTCCCTACCGAGTATTGTATACTCACCCATGCATGGGCTATGCCTGCACTACATTGTGTTGGATGTAGATTATGGACAACAATAATCGAGGTGGAGGCTTGTGGAGCTGGTCGGTACCCGGAGGTGGACCACTTGGTGGGACGTACACGGAGCAGACGGTCGGAATGAGGAGTTGAGGAGACTATTTGTACCCACCCTTTAGGTGGGATTTCCGGAAGACGACTCGGTGTTTCTGTTTTACTTCTTGCTGCTGTACTTTCCTTTCAGTTGTACTGTACTTTCAATTGGGTTTGTATACTGGTCCATTTACTTTTTCAGCACTTACCTTGTACTCATTTTTTCTTAGTGTTTACTTCGCTTGCGTACTCTGTTGTGTATGTTACTTCATAAAGGCAATGCTTTCCCTTATTTTGGGATTTATGCCTTTGGTGCTAGTCACCAGCCCCTGGCCTATGGAAGCCGCACTTGGGGTAGTCATGGCATGGGCCCTGAGGATGGGTCGTGACAAATTGGTATCAGAGGAGTCAGTTCTACCGCAGAACTTTGGAATCTGTTAATTCCTTCTCTATGGAGGAATAGTGTTAAGAGTATTGAGTGTGGTTTTCAGTCCAGGGAGTCCAGGGTTGGTGTGGTGGCCGACGTATCCATACACCAAGAACCTGACTTCTGATTTCCGACTATGTGCAAGAAAACACTAATTGGGTGTGTGTTTAATTTTCAAAAGTTTTCTTTGTGATTACTTTGTGTCAGCTCACCAAGTATACTGTATTAACCATGAAACACATGTATCTTCTCAGGATGGCCCCATGATGGTATCCAGCTAGGGTTTCGAGCTTTGTGCAAGATGGAAGCACACCAAGCGATGAGGCCTCGGTGCAGTCCCCCATTAAAGCAGATGCACGAGCGGTAACACTACCCGCTGAGCCACTGATGATACCCTCCCTAGCGGTGGATAGTGAACGCCGCCTGGGCGTGTTGTAAAAGTTTCAGAAGTTGAGGCCACCCAGGTTCTGTGGATAGACGTATCCTAAGGCAGAAGAGGATTGGATGGATGCTATCGTTAGAGTCTTCAGATTGGTTGGGACACCAGCTGACCTCATGGTGATCCTTGTTGTGAGTCTCCTGCACGCAACAACTAGTAGATGGTGGAGCATGATGTTCCAGTTGCACGATGAGGCATCTCTACTTTGGACAGAATTCGAGATCCTATTCTGCTCGGAGTTTGTTCCAGCCACCCTCAGTGCGGATCACATCCAGGAGTTACTACAGCTGCGGCAGGGCAGCATGACAGTAGCCCAAAACTCGGCGAGGTTTACCGACCTCTCATGCTACTCCATGGACATGGTACGTGACCCATTATTCCGGGCCCGAACCTTTGAGCAGGGGATGAGGAATGAGATCAGGGATTCGATGATCTCCCTCAACATCCCGACGAAGGTGGGGGTGCTGGAGAGAGACCTTCTAGTGGAGAGTGTTCTCGCTGAGCAGTCACCAGCGGAAAGAATCTCTGCACGACGACACGTAGCAGAATCCTCTGCAGCCGGCAGTAGATATCAGACACAAGGGTCCATGTGGACCAGGACGTCAGGTAGGCGACCTCAGGATACAGGTTCGGCTGTGCGGGGCACACGACACAAAGCCAACCATACGAGGAGCAGGTAGTGCTATGCATGTGGCGAGCAGGGTCATATGGCTCGAGAATTCCCGACCCGCCCTGCAGATGAGCAGAAGGCGGTAGATAGACCTCCCAATCAGAGGTTCGACCGTGGTGGTCCGCCTGGAGTAGGCAGACGTGGAAGAGGGGCTAGCCAAGCAGTAGGTGGTGGGTGACGTTTCGAGGCCCTACCACCACCACCACCAGGAGGAACACCTCGACCACAGGGAATGACTGGACAGGGGAGACCTCATCTTCAGGCATTTGAGGCCTACGACCATAGAGCTCTAGGAGCATACGGGCAGGAGTAGGACTATCTCCAGGTATGGATAATTTTGTTCATGTTTCTTCAAGCTTGTTTATGTCGTTGTTTGTGGATGCTTTGTGTCATTGTACTTTGAGCTGCGGTAATGAAAGATGCTTGTTCTTGTGACGTTTTATCCCTTGTCCTTTTTATGTGGTTGTTACTGAGAGGTTCTGGTTAAAACCATTGACTTGACCCTCACATTCGAGATTTATACTAGAGGAGGCCTAGTGATCACACACTGCTGCCGACAGTGTGACTCGACCCTTGGAGGCGAGAGTAATGGTTGGATCTCTTGGTAGTAGCATCGAGGCCTTAAGACATCTTCCATGACATGAAATAGTACCGTTCATGTCAGGAATGACTGTATTAGGCAAAGAATGTGTTTCATCCAGGGGATGGGATCAGATTTGTCTTTTCAGCAAAGGGGAAATCTTAGCAACTCTTGTAGGATAGATGCGAAAAGGGTGTTTTCGAGTTCTTTTTAAGGGCCATTAACACCCATTTTTTGTTGAGCGAACGATTTACAGTCTACTCTAATCACAAAAGTCTTAGGTGTGTCTTCTCATAGAAGGACCAGGACCTGAGACGTTTTTGTTTACTTGAGTTCCACGGGGACTATGACTTTGAGATAGTCTATACTCCTGGGAAGGGGAATGCTGTAGAAGAGTTCGTTTCTCGATGCCTCACTTTTCAGCAAGTGAAGGTAGAGCACCAGGTGCCAGTAGGCTTGGTATAACCCTTAGAGGTCCCAGAGTGGAAGTGGGACAGGATATCCATGAATTTTGTGATGGAGCTTCCACGTACCTCCAGAGGACATGACGCCATCTAGGTGATCGTAGACTGACTTACCAAGTCGACCCACTTCCTACCGATCAGAGAGTAGGGCTTAGTAGAGAGCTTAGGATGCCTCTACGTTCAGGAGATTGTACAACTTCATGGTGTGCCATCATCTATCATCTCTGATCGAGATGATCGCTTTACTTCCTGGCTTTGGAAGGGGTTGGAGGAGGCCTTTGGGACACAATTATGCCTAAGCATTGCATTTCATCCTCAGACAGATGGCCAGATAGAGAGGACCATTAATACACTCAAGGACAAGCTCTGTGATGTGTCCTTGACTTTGGTCACAGCTAGGAGGATCACCTACCCTTGGTGGAGTTTGCGTACAACAACAACTACCACTCCACCATCTGAATGACACCTTACGAGGCACGGTACGACTGACCTTACAGATCACCTCTATGCTGGACAGACCCAGGGGAGTCAACACTCGTAGGACCAGAGATGGTTCAGGCTACGATGGAGAAGGTGAAGATTATCCAGGAGCAGATGAGGACTGCACAGAGCATACAGAAGTCCTATGCTAATTGGAGGCAGAGACCACTGGAGTCCGAGGATGGCGACCACATTTTCTTACTAGTCTCACCACGACGTGGATTACTGAGATTTGGTTGTGGCGGAAAGTTATCCCTACCCTTTATCGGGCATTTTTAGGTCCTCAACAGGGTAGGTGAGGTGGCTTACCGCCTAGCCCATCCACCTCAGTTGCACCGGGTGCACGACGTCTTCTATGTATCTTAGCTGAGGAGATACATGCACAACCCGATGCATATCATCGACCACAGGGAGCTGGATATCGATGACGAGGTGACTTTTGCGGAGGTCCCGGTGAAGATTGAGGATCGATAGGAGCAGGTACTACATGGACAGTTGATACCTTTGGTGCAAATTTTTTGGTATCACGAGAACCTCCAGAAGAGCACATGGGAGCGAGAGGCTCAGATGCGTTTTCAGTACCCTCATTTGTTTCACTAGTTTATGTCGTAGCATTACGGGGATGTAAAGCCTTGAGGTGGGAGTAATGTAAAGACCCAAAAATTTTGATGATTTTTTTTTAAATACATCAGAATTTTATGAGTCTGTGGTTTCTGACGGCACTTGATTCAGAGGCCCGGTGTGCCCGAAATCAATTTTCGAAGTTTATCTCAGGTATGTTCAGTGAACGAATGAGCTGGTTTTTCTAACTTTTGAACCAGTGCTCGGAATTAAAATACGATGGCACTGATGAAATCACAGCGCTGGTAATTTCTTAAGGGGACACATACCGTAGTTGCGTTCCCAAAAGATGAGAAGTTAATTTTTGGGGGTTTGTTTAAGAAATAAATAAAAAAATTGTCGGAACAATTTTTTATTACTAAAGGAGGTTACTCCCTCCCATGGGTAGTTAAGGGTGGGGCCTGCGGCCACATAATTACCCAAGTGAGGAGGTTAGAGAGGTCCACCCACACGAGCCCCACCATATAAATTTCCTCTGACCTCATTTATTCCCCTACTGGTTCCTTGAATTTTCCTCCATTAATATCCCTTGTTTAATTATTGGGTAACTCCTTGTATTGATTAATAAGGAACCTTCCTTTCCCCCTTTTTAATTTAAACTACCAACGTGTTTAATTATGGGGAACCTTCTCTCTCCCTTATTTTGTCAACACTTTTTAATTAGTGTGTGGAATTAATTACGGGAGAGTTTCATTGCGAGTGAAATTAAATAATAGGAGGAACCTATTATTTAATTTTGGGGAGAACATCGTTGGAAAAGGAAAGAACGTGGGAGAACTCTTGAGCATTAGACGAAGAACACCAGATTCCTAAGAAGAACGACGAAGAACTCCTGTTCCTCAGAGATTGACGATGCACCACCAATCTTCTTTATCACGACAAGAGAGGAGATTCTGCTTCCTCTTTGGCACACTACGACGTCGCCTTCATTTCCTTCAACCGCGACGCCATCTACCACGACGCCGTCTACCACAATTCTGTCTACCGTGACGCTGACAGAAACCTTCTTTATTGAGGTAGGGGTTATTTACGTTCATGATTAATTTAACGTTCTTTGTTAAATAAATTGGCCGCTTTTTATCGATATAACGGGAGGATATCAGACCGCACCAACATGGTCGACCCTCCTCCCCTTAAATTTGTTGACCATTGTGGAAATTGAGACGAAGGCGGCGTAATGCCATTGCACCGTGCATGAATGAAAAGGGACCACGGCCCGGGCGGGCTATGGTGGAGGTGTGCGGCGCCGTCGCACCGCACCAGTGAGACCAAAGGAAGCCGCGACCAGGAGCGGGCCACAACACCGTTGCGCCACGCCTGAGCACAAGGAGGTCGCGGCCCAGGAAGGCCGCGGCGGAGGGGTATGACACCGTTGCACCACGCCGGTCAGACTGAAGTCGCAGCCTAAGGCTGCGGCGTCTTCTCAAAAGCGCGGCCAGCCGAGCCAGCTGCCGGTGCCACCTGGAGGCGGGGCCCCTCGGGTCCCGCGGATTGCATAAGGTCGACCTTAATGGCCGGCCGTTCCAGAAACGTTGGGGGTTGAAACCCCCGGCCAGCACAAGGGGCGACACCCCCATTACGCCCCGCTCGGCCAGCGCCAAGCCGCTCCGCTCGACCAGTGTCGAGCCGCCCGCGTTGGACCTGACCACCCGTGCCGGCCCGCGCCGGCTGGGCCGGGCCGAGCCGCACCCAAATGGGCTGGAACCGGTACCAGGTTGGGTCAACCCAGTTCGGGCCGAACCAGGGGGTATCGGGCCGGGTCGGACCGGGCCCGAACCCCCTAGTTTCAGACAGATCCGTTCAAATGCCCATATCTTGGGCTATGGACCTTCGATCAACCCACCGTCAGTTGTTTTGGGATCCTTGGATCAATACAGTAATTTTGGTTTATTCCAATCAAGATTTTGATAAGTTTGGGTACAACCGGGTCGGTTCGAACCCAAAACCAACCAGGCCCTTGGAGCGGAAACACCCATAACTTAACGACCGGACATCCGAATGATGTATTGTCGGTCACGTTGTTTTCATCTTAGTGAGATGATTCTTTTATCTTACTCTACATGAGGTTTGGATGCACCTGGTGTATGGTCAGGTTCATTTTAGATAAAAACCAATCGGGCCCCTGGGAAGAAAAATCAAATAACTATCAGACCAGGCCTCCGATTGACGCATCGACTGTCGCGTTGAGTTCCTATTGACGAGACCAAACATTGAGATACATAAACTCTGGACTTCGTGTAAATTGATGTATCGACCCCCTTTTCTCATGGAGCAGACTCTCCCGGAATCGAGCATGCTGTGTGCGGGAACCCTAGAACTGGCTGCGACAGCGACTGCAATGAGGACGACTGTACTTGGATCCTCCGTGGGTTGGACAGTGAGGACAACTGCACTTGGATCCTCTGTGGGTTCGGTAGTGAGGAAGACTGTACTTGGATCCTCCGTGGGTTCGGCAGAGAGGAGGACCGTACTTGGATCCTCTGTGGGTTCGAGAGCGAGGACGACTGTACTTGGATCCTCTTTGGGTTTGACAGCAGGGACGACTGTACTTGGATCCTCTGTAGGTTAGGTAGCAAGGATGACTGTACTTGGATCCTCTGTGGGTTCGGCAGTGAGGACGACTGTACCGGGATCCTCTGTGTGTCCAACAACGATGACTACTGTTCTTGTATCCTACGTGGGTCTGGCAGTATTGACCTCTGTACTGGGATCCTCTGTGGGTCCAACAGTGATGACTACTGTTCTTGTATCCTACTTGGGTCTGGCAGTATTGACCTATGTACTTGTATCCTGAGTGGGTTTGACAGAGTAGCTGGTCTGGTATCCTATGTGGGTCCGACAGCTTAGCTGGTCTTGTATCTTATGTGGGTCTGATAGCTTAGATGAATCAGTGGCTACATCTTATCATCTCTATCGCCTTACGAAGTGTATACCTTTGTGAGCTGAGTCTTGATTATAAATCATTATCAGTGATGTGGTTGTGCTTTCCTATGTGGAATGGGTTGTGCTTTCCTATGTGGATTGGGTTGTTCATTCTTATGTGGATTGGGTTTTTCTTTCCTATGTGGACTAGGTTGTGCTTGGTCCCTGGAGCTGGAGCCAAACTGTAACTGATGACTTAGGTATATGTATGGTAATATACCTAAGTAGTGTTATTGATAATTCGTTATTGTATCTCTCCTTTGTGGTTTATCCATCATGGATTCTGAGAGACCTTCGGGGGTCTCGGGGTCTTAGCTGAGTATTGTATACTCACCCCTGCACGGGCTATGCCTGCACTAAATTGTGTTGGATGCAGACGACGGACATCACTGAACAAGGTGAAGGATTATGGAGCTGGTCGATACCCAGAGGTGGAACACCTGTCAGGACTTACATAGAGCGGACGGTCGGACTGAGGAGCTGAGGAGACTATCTGTACCCACCCTTCAGGTGGGATTTCCGGAGGACGACTCAGTGTTGCTGTTTTACTTTCTGTTGTTGTACTTTACTTTCAATTGTATTGTACTTTCAATTGGGTTTGTATACTGGCCCATTTACTTCTTCAGTACTTACCTTGTACTCAGTTTTTCGTAGTGTTTACTTCGCTTGCATACTCTGTTGTGTATGTTACTTCATAAAGACAATGCTTTCCCTTCTTTTGGGATTTACGCCTTTAGTGCTAGTCGCTAGCCCCTGGCCTATGGAAGGCATGCTTGGGGTAGTCACGACACGGGCCCTGAGGACGGGTCATGAAGTATCCAAACCAAGAGAACTCCGAATATCAGAGAAGTTCTTCTATTGTTCCCAAGACACGAGAGCCTGCACCTTTTCTGGATCCACCAACACACCTGATTCAGAGATGATGTGTCCCAAAAAGTTCACCTAATCAATCCAAAACTGTAATTTTGATAGTTTGGCGTAAATCCTATGCTCTCTATGTGTTATCAAGAAGATTTCAAGATGTTTGGCATGATTGTCCTGGGTTCTATAGTACACAACGATGTCATCAATGAAAAAAAATCAAACTAATCTAGATATGGGTGGAATATCCGGTTCATCATGGCCATGAACAACGCTGGGGAATTGGTCAAACCAAATGACATCTCTATAAATTTATACAACCCGTACCTTTTTTGGAAAGCTGTTTGGGGTTTGTTAGAAGATATCACCATCAACTGATGTTATCCCAATATCAAATCAATCTTATAAAACATTGAGGCACCAACGAGATGATCAAATCAGTCATTTATTCTATGAAGAGGGTACCCGTTCTTAAATGTCACTTAGTTTAGCTTCATATAATTGGAACATAGCCTCATTGATCCTTCATAATTCTTAGAAAACAACTCCAAATATCCCCAAGGTGTGTACTAGAATGTATAAACCCTTTACTCTCCAATTCCTCTAACTGAACCTTCAGTTCTTGGAGCACTGCTGGCACAATTCGATAGGGTGGAATAGAAAATGTCTTCGCACCGTTAACTCAAAATATATCTTAGGTGGTAACCCCTATAAGACCTTAGGAAACACTTCATGAAACTAGTCCACAACAAAAGTTAATACTGGATTCCCCATTCTATCATCATCTAATACAAGGCATGCCATCTGGGCTTTGAGTTCTCCCAACTATTGGCGTAGTGGCCCTACGCGGCCTGCTCGACTATCCCACTCACTACGAAGCACATAAGTGCTTTCAAAGAGAGATGTAAACATTACCCGACATCGGTAATAGTCAATGTGGGATTTATATAATGTAAACCATACCATACCTAAGATTTGGTCAAACCAAGAAATTTCGAGGAAAAATAGTTCCCATAGAAAACGATACCCACCAAACTCCAGAGAAATACAGTTACACTGCCTGATGTCCTCAACTCACACCCCTAGAAAAGCATCAAGCAACATTAACCCACATGTAGCCTCCATAGTTAAGCCCAACACAACTACCAACTGAGTAGAAATAACAAAATGCATAACACCTGTATCAAATAAAGCACTAGCGAGCATGGAAGCTACAAGAATCATACCTAAAACAGTAGATAGTCCTTCTTCACCACCTTCATTTGTTTCCTGTACTACATGGAGATGACATGTCCCCTTACCCTGGGCTTTAGCCTGAGCACCCTGCACTGCACTGCTCTGTTGGTAAGGGAGATCTCACCCTAAAGTTCCATGTCCATCGCCCCTACTAGTACGAACCATAGAGATCCAATTTACTTCTCGATAAGGGGTAACCAACCCCCTTCTTACAACCAGAATCTACCTATGACCTCTATCAATCCCTGAATGTCATGATTTCTTACAGAACCTCTACACCTGGACTAAGCTGATGCATGCTCGGCACTTGAACGGTTGGTGGGGACACTGATCACGCTTGTGCCCTATCCTGCCACATTAAAAAGAGAATACATGTTTGCCACCCAGATAAGATGAACCCCTCTTCTAACTACTCTATGTGTTTCTCTCTTTTTTAAAGGTTCCAAAGTGGTGCTTCGTACTATCAAAAGCCGCACCAATTGCTCGCCTAGATGGCTCTAGAAGTCCACTGCCTAAATCTCCCTTCAGGTTCACTTCTGAGATATGGTCTTGATCGACCACTTCCACAATCATTTTTAGATGAAATATATTCACCTAATATCTGATCTTGTGTCTCAGCTGGTCCTAGAATCATTTCTCCACAACTGCCTCATCTCCCTTCATCATCGGTACGAAGCATCTCAAATCGGTGAAATGACTCAAAATGTCCATCACTAACACTGTCCCCTAATTAAAACTCATTATACCTGTAGCCTTGTCATGGCTCAAGGATTCTGGATATAAGTGATTAAGGAACTTCTCCTAAAAATCCTTCCAAACCATTCCTTTAGCCTGCTCCGTCTGAACCATAATGTCCCACCAAATCTTTTCTTGACCTCTCCATATATAGTCCTCCAACGTAACTATCTTCTCAATAGGAGTAATTATATGGTAAATAATAATTTGTATCGACTCTATCTAGAACATAGATTCTTCTGGCCCACCCTCCCCAGTAAATGTCAGAGGGTGTTGTGGCTGAAACTCCCTAGTCACCTTGAACATACTCAGTGCCACCTGCCCTAGGTCCCATTTCATAATCTGCATAAAATGTTAAAATTTCTCATAGAGATACTCTTCTCTATCTCCTTGGATAAATACATTATCTTTCTAAACTACTGCAGAAGAGTTCTCAGCAACATCCTCATGTCACCCAACTGACACACGTCTTCAAGGTGGAATTTCTCTACAATGCCAAACACGAGCTTTAGAACGCAACTGTAAAACTTTTACAAAAGGAAAAATATATAATTAGGCACATAAAACGACCCCAAAATAGTTTTTATACATTAAAAAAACACTTCCACTCACAAATGAATCACTACCCTCAGACATATCTTTTTAGTCCATGACAAACAAGGTATCCAATTCACAAGATTACGAGCCTTATAATTTACTCCCATTAAAACCATTTCTATATTCCAATTAACCCTTACAAAATATTATTCAAAATTTACATATTTATCCAGAAACATTTTCTAATCGCTAATTTTACATTTCCACTGCCCCCTCTATACAGTCATATCATCTTATTAGGCACAATTTCATTGCTTTTAAGAAAACATATGCATCATGGCCTTTGTATTCCACACACCCATCCCATGTGTGTGCCTATCATGATATATTTCATTTTCCTAAAGAGGTTCCTAGAATGATTCATTAATGAAAAACCTCATACCATTCAATCCACGAGAGAAATATCATTAAACTGTTAAATCACACAACAAATTCATCACCCAATTGTGAAATATCATCAAATGTAACTACACACAACAGGAACAGAAATCCCCACCCATGGTGATTCGGGTTTCCCCTGTACATGGGTTAGATACTCCCAAGAACAAGATCATTACCAATGACCGACTCTTTTCTACCCTCCTATTTACCATCCCCAAATAGTAATAAAAGGAAAATAACTCCTCTAATACCACTTTATGATGTCCTTGACCCAGGATCCACTAATCTGGTGCCCCGAGCCAGGTCACTACATTACTTCAAGTGCGCTTCCACATAATCTAAAGGTTTCCAACTAGAATCTTGGGTCCAATAGGTCACGTGAGGAAGCTATTCCCAGCATACCATAGTAATCCATAGTAGATAACAATTTAAATAGCATTAATAAAAGTGAAAAATCCATATCATGTGCAAATAACCAATTCCCAAAACTAGGAACAACCAAATGCGATAGTAAATATGCCAAGTCATGCTATAGTGACAAGCGAAAAAACCCCAAAATAAAGAAATTGTAGAATTCAAAAAATGGTCTGGACTCTATGTTTGGAACCTCACCCAACCATGTCCCATGCCTAGCTCAACTCCCAAGAATTGGGACCTTTCTCTTGTCCAGAACTGCAAGCATGAAGTCTTCTTGGGTACCCAATGGTAGGCTAAGTAGTGTGTGAGTATAACTTAGTAGGCCACCACCAATGGTATCTAAAAAAATATTCAGAAAAGGAAGACAATGCATGAAAATGATAATAATGACAAGTAAGTATAAAAATTCAATAGGCCATTCTAGACTATGTTCTGTAAACTATATTGCAATTGAGTTTGGGTTCACTACTTTGTCACTTCATGAGTAATGTACTTTTTTTATGTGTTCAATGGATTATGAATATTCAACATTTTCAACATGTTGTAATTTACAATCCCAATCTGACTAGAAATCATTTCATACAATTCCCAATATCCTCACCTCGAAGCCTCAGTAAGGGTGGAATGAAACCTTTAGGGGTATAGAACTTTCTCCCCTTTTATAACCCATGAATGTAAGGGCAGAGCAAGAACCTTGGTACAAATCAACCCATGGGTGTAGAACCTCAAGTCGATACCCCACACAGCAAAGCCATGTTCACATGCTAATTTATGATTCACTACAAAACATTATATCAAAAAAACATATCCATCATCATTTATAACATCTAAAAAATATTAATAAATAGGAAAATAACATTTTTACTCAATCCATTAACACGTTAATTATGCATATTACTTAATCCCTTTAGTTCCATTCCCATTTTCCATTCATATCTCACTTACCATATTCAAGTATAAATCAAATCCCCTATCATTTTACCATTAATACATTTACACCTTTTCATTACATTCAAACAAACTTATTAGGACAATAGACAACTTAAGTGTATTACTAAACCCCAAATACACATACTTCAAGAATATTAAAATATTCATCATGGGATCTTTGTTATCACACAAGATGCTTACATTTATATAGCTGAACCTTATGCCTAGAGAATATCGGCACACCACATGGGTGGAACTAATTTGGTAAATTCATTCTACTTTCTACCCATAAGGATCAAGAGGGTTTCAACTACCCATTTAGAAACCCACTATAACACATCATGTTAAGGCACCAAGAACTCATCAAAAAGGTCAAGAATAAAAACCATACATGCACAAATCTACTCAAAAACCATCAGATATGGCTTATAGAGAACCTACCTTGAAACCATTGGTGAACACACTGTCAACTGAGGACTGAGATCACGATTTGACCACCCCTCTAAGATTTACCCTAAATCTCACCAAAATGTAGGGTTTGAGAGCTTCAGATGGTGATGGGGAAGAAATACAAACCCGAAACCAAAAAAGAGAAGCAAGAGTGGAATTAGCCTTAACCGGATCTTCAATACGCAACTGATGGTAGTCCAAATGCCCTATAATCGAAGGAGAATCACCTCATGGAAAACCATGAGAGCTTAGATCATCCCTAGGGTTCAAGGGTGGAGGAATGTGGAAAACCCCGTGTAGGGTATAAAACCCTATAATGTAATTTTTGTAATCTTTTTAAAAGTTTCTCAGCCGCACAGTTTACCCACACGGTTTTTCAAACCATGTGCAAACAGTGTCGATGCTTCTACCCCAAAATGTCCCCCTCTCATAATTTACCCAAACAGTTTTCCAAACCATGCGCAAACTGTACATAGGTTACTATATGAAAAACCCTCTTTCGCACTGTTTCATGGGAATTACGCACCGTTTTCACTAACCGTGTAAGAGTCATGAAACATGCCATGAACCCCCTTTTTCTTCCACTTCTATGTCCTGAACCCCCGAAACATCCCCGATCCTTTTTAAGGACATGGGAAAACATTTAATTAACCACATAAGGGGGATAAAACTGAAAAGTGAGCAAAGAAAACCTTATAGAGAAATCCAGGATCTTACAAAGTAAGTCAAAAATTACTTTTACAAAGAACCGAATTTGTGTACATTACATGACACTGATTTGGTGTATTTTACACACATCACTAACTTGGCATATGTTACTCACAACACTGATTTGTCGTGCGTTACATTCAAGACCAATGTTTCTAAAAGACATCATTTTATTATTATAATTATTTCAATGTGATAATTATAACATAGTCATGAAACATATTAATATGAATAGTAATAAATTCTTGTTAAGTATTGTTTATAATGGTTTTATATAAATAATACTTATGGATAACAAAAGATATATTTTTTGGAAAATTCCTTATATGTTTAAAAGTACTATTTTCATAAATAAACTACTTTTCATGTCATTCTGTGAAAAATAATAAATGTAATTTTAGAAATATTTTTCAAATTAATTTTATTAAATGAATATAATTTTTTAATTTAGAATTTTGGAATTAGATAAGGGATAATTTTATGTATTTTTCTATGAAACTTCATTTTTTGGATGAATAGTGAAAAATACCATATTTTAAATCCAAAATTATTTTTTCATATAATTAATATAAAATATTAAATTATATTTCAAATAGGTTTAAATGTTTAATTATATAATATTATTATTAGTTATTATAATTTAGATTATTGGAATCAATTTTACTTTGAAATTTGGCATAAAAACATAGCAAAATTTGGATTTTTTTCTTTAAAACCCAACATTGTGGACGTGATTGCGAGATGAATTTTAAATTAGTTTCTTCCACTTATGTGATTATAATTTGGGAAAATGTATTCAATATTTGAAATAAAAAAATTTATAATGTGTAATATGGTCAACTTTGTATTTGACCAAAATTATTAGTGAATGTGATTAAAATTAATTACAGAGATTATGGTTATTTAAAGTATAATAAGGGACAAAACCATAATCTTAAGGCCCAAAATGACCAATAAACTCGTAAAAAACCCATTTTAGGGAAATTATTAGGACATATATTTTCCATTATGGTTTTTTTTTTGAGAATTTTTTAGGTAAAAATGTGGGTACACCTAACTTGTTTTCAAAAATACCATTTGTGTTATTTCCCTTCCATGTAATTGGATACAACCTATCCCTATAATTCACACCTCTCAAATAACTTGTGTTAAGAAGATATCAGACCGATACACTTCCCAAATTCCTAAATTCCTTATAAATTCCTTCCCTTGTTCATAATGAAACCTAAGGAATCCTTTTGGTATAAACCAAAAGGAGTTACTCGATTAAGACGTAACGTCTTATCTCAAGCTCCTTTATTTAATTTTCCCTCTCGACACCTCCACTCTCCTTATTTCATGATTACATAAAAAAACTATCTTCAATATAATATGATGTTTTTATATTAATATTTCTATATATACTTACACACACATCCATCCAATGGTTAATGAAAAAACTTTTTATGTGTACGGTGAACTACCGCTTCACTAAATAATGATTGTTGATTTTTTACATTACTACCTATCATGGTAGAAATAATGACATAAAATATGTTCATATATATATTATTTTATATTTATTATGTCATTAATCTTACTTATTCCTTTTAAAACACATATATTTTTACCTTTTAGTTGGTGTAAATATGATAATTTCATTTGCAGAAGTGTGGACTATCGCCCCCTCAAAGCGATGTGATTCATTCACATACTACATGAAATGTATTAAGGATGGGTTTAGTAAAAGATTATAATTTACAATATATAATAATTATATAATAATAATGATATATATCATTAAATATTTCGTTTACCTTCTTTCTTTGAATACAACAATAAATACTGAAACAACGTTCCTGCGTATATACGACTTACCATCTCCATGAATGGTGTACTCCATTCACACTTATATATAATATAGATTATTATTATATAGATATAATTAATATAAATTATATTTATATCATTTTTAAAATTTTATAATCATGATATGATTATAATTACCAAATATATAACAAATTATGATAATGCGAAGAACAAAGTGGACATTACCTGAAGTGATAACTTATCATAAGATTGTTAAGAAGAGTTTAAAATAAAGTCATGATTTAACCATATATAATATATTATATATATGTATATTACTATTTAATTTTTTTTAATAAATTTATATTTATTATAATGGTGGTGTGAATGAGTACGACCTGAGTTAAGACACAAGGTAAGGGAATATCATCTCACTTTATTTCTAAGGCATAAATGCCTTTATCATCACTCAGTTATTTTTTCTAGTATATGTAATGAAAATGAATGTATTCTATGTATCTTATACTTAATTTTATGGTTATTCACATATCCATTTTATTATCTTTGTTGCATAGGGTTTATGTTTCAAAAGGTTAACAAATCGGTAAGACAGTTTGGCCTTAATTTTTCTTCTTTAGGACACATGGTTTATTATACACATAAATTTTTTTCGTTGTATATCTAATTCATTTTGAATTTTTATATCTTAAATAGAATTATTTTAATGATATTTTTTCTTAATTTAATTTTATTTTCTTACATGGAGAGTATGATCCCAAGATACCTAGTGATAATATTTTATTGAGACAATCTCATCGCTTTTCAAGATTGTTAATTATTATGCTTCCATAAATGAAATATCATGATCTATCTCTCAATAAAACAACTAAATTTTATTTTCCTATAGTTATTAAATATAATTTCATGAGTTATTACTATTTTTTTCAGTCATCGGTACACAATATAATGTTTATATTTAATATATGATCATATCTCTCTTCACGCCAAAATCTATTTTATTAAAAAATCTTTGATCTCAGAAAATGTTTTCAAAAATGTTTTCAAAATATCATTTACATCCATTTAAAAGAAAAACGGATATGAAAAAAGTTATACTGGTTTCAATGATTCTATAATACGTTTTCAAGGTTATTTTCAAAGAAAATGGGTTTCAAAAGTAATTATGTTAAAAATATATTTTTTCTATGAAGAAATAATATTTTCCTCAAGAAATGTTTTTAAGATATCTTTCAAAACTACTTTCCATATAAGATTACATCTACTGGTGTTACTCATGCATTTGTAGGGAAATTTTTCAATGTTTTCATTCATATTATTTCTATGAATAGATTATATTTTTATGGCATTAGGTTTATGAAACCCGTTTGACTTTCATGGGTTATATTCTTTTGAGACCCGCTTATTTTCCCTGGTTATGTTTATGATGAAATGATTATGCAACATGTATTTTTACATGGGTTATGATATTATAACTTGTTTATAATACTCATTTAATTTCATGGTTTATGATATGGTTATTTATGATCTTTCTAGAACATGTATGTATGATTTCACTATGAGATTGGTGGGACCTATATTTCCCTCCAATGCACTAGGAAATTATTTAACAATACTACTAAGAAAACCATGTGATTGAAACATGTCTACCAGGATGGTATGTGGAGTGAAATCATGCTACTAAGATAGATATGGGAGTGAAGCATGACTATCGAGATGATATGTGGAGTGAACCCATACTACTAAGATGGTCTTGGCCGCGATTCATTTGAAACTATTGAAATCATATTATATTATTTTTTGTATACCATGATTCGTTGTTTTAGTCCCATGTCATACTTTAATGGACAATGATCTTTATTTCCTTATGATTATTGTGTTGTAAACTACTAATATTTATGCCATGATTCATGTATATGATATTTGATATGAAGGTTTTGATCTTCTATTTTCATGATCTTGTTCTCATACCCTTATGTTTACGATTATTCTTAAATATCTTCCTTGTTTACCCTTACTGATCATTTGAGCTCACCCCTTTTCATGTTTCCTTCCCCATATTTGGATGTAATGTATTATGTGTGAGGTGTATAATAAGGGTTCTAGTCAAGAATTTCCTAGTCTGAGATAAGGTAGCTAACTTATATATTAGTGTTTATGTTTCCATGATTCCAAAGGCACTAGACTACTATGGTATTTGGGCGTCTGTTTGTATATTGTTTTAGGTATTCTAAAAAAGTTCATTAAGGTTAATGTAACAAAAGAAACTGTCAGTATAGTTGGTATAAGTGAAATTTTTAGCTTCCCTTTGGAATCTAGGATGAGAAATCATTAGTGATAACCCTAAGCACAAGTCCAGGGATAAGTTTAAGGATTAGGAAAATTATAGAAAAAAACCTAGAATTTTGTTAAATGATATTGTGAGTGGTTTTCTTGAAAATAAATCCATATATGGATACTAAATGTTTATGTGGATCCAGAAAATATGTACCTAGGGGTAAAAAATCTGAAAATATGTTTCGGGCCGAAATTAGGGTAATCTGGTACACGAAAATGGGATTTGTTGCTCACCTAGTTTGAAACATTTAGGGGTTGGGTTTTGGGAATTCACAAACTCTGCATTAACTATCAAGAAGGATTTAAATAGAAGTTGTCTATGAATAACCTATAATAAACCAAAGGTTCCATATAATAAAGAAGGTTTCATATCTAAGACATCCTACTAGTGACTTTTCATGATTATGTGATTCCTCACTATGATAAATATATCCTACTATATGTTTTTTTGTTTTTTTAATGGATGGAACATGAAGGAACTTAATTAATGGTGAATGAAATATACAATGAGATGATTGTCCTCCTTTGAAACTGAATTTTTCTGGATATATAATGAAAAAACTTATTTCAATGATCAAACAAATTTCTTAAGCTATGAATAATGGTGGAAATCCAAATGAGAAAAAGATGGAACAACATTTTGTTGAGTCTTCCATGAGGTGATGTCTAAATTAGTTCATAAGGTCTTCTAAACCACATGTTTTTGAAAAATGGATCAGTCATCACTAATAGAAAAATACCCCATACCAACAGTTTGGAACCGTTGGTATTGGTCTCAAAATTGTTGGTATAACCTGTAGCTACAGTTTTGAGGACCATCAGTTGATTTTGTGTTGGATTAGGTTTATACGAATGGTTTTGGGGAAACTATTGGTATAGGTCATATGAAAAACCTATATGAATAGTTTGATAAAACATTATTATAGTTAATTCAAACACCCACATCTTGGTTTTGATCCCATCACCTCCTCTTTATAATCCAATGACCTAACCACTAACCTAACATGACTTTGGCGAACATAATTTCACACACACACACACACACATATATATATATATATTTATATTCATAACTATTTTTTCTTTTTATTTATTTAATGTTATTTGAAAAAATATTCAATAAAAACACTATGTACAGATACCAAGGGTTCTCATAACTGTTGGTATAGGTCTATACCAACAGTTTTGAGAACGATTGGTATAGTTTATTTTATTTTTGATCTATAACAATGGTTTTGAGGAAACCGTTGGTATAGGGGGGGACCTACACCAAGGGTTTTGGTCAAACAATTGGTATAGGTCCAAATTAGTTCCCTATACCAATAGTTTTGGCCAAAAAGTTGGTATAGGTCCAAATAAGTGACCTTTAACAACGATTTTGGCCAAACCATTGGTATAGGTAGAAATTAGTGTCCTATACCAATGGGTTGGCCAAAACCATTGGTATAAGTCTTATAAGAAGTGGTTACTACTGAAAATATATTCTCTGTTCTCAAGATTTCGGATCATGAGAAAGTCATTGTGGTTGTCTATTGGTTAGAAGGTGTAACAGACCATTGGTAGACAACAATCAAGAACGTGAGGCAGTAAGATGAGATTGAATCTATATATTGGGATGAGGTCAAGAAATTCTTTCTTAATAAGTAATTTCGTCAGATTCTGCATACCAAGATGGAGAAATATTTACTATTGTTGCAGAAATTGTATAATGAAAATATTGGTACCTAAGATGATAATTTCATTAGACTTTCAAGGTACACTATTGGAATTATCATCCAATATGAAAGTAAAGTTGATTGTTTTTTCAGTGGATTAAAGACAATTATCAGAAGGGACTTGAACATAAAATACATTAGTATATATGAATAGATTTTTTGTTGTATAATCAAGGTTCAAATGGTTCTTGAATTCATGTATCAACCTCAAGGGTTTGAAAAGAATGGGAATATGAAGATTAAAGGAAAATAAAAAAAATGAAGAGAAGAAGATGAGATTTCCTTAATGCTCTATGTGTAGGAAGATGCATGGAGGGAATTGCTTTAATGGGTCTAATAAATATATTTTGTGTGGAAGGGGAGGCCATATAGAATTTTATTTTTGAAGTGATGGGATGAAGTTATGAAATGATGGTAATTTTGAAAAAACAATATAGAATACACCTCCCATGATTCAGTACTGCAAGTGTAATTAGAATATGAATTATGATAACCACTTCCCAAACCTAAGGGATGGTGATGATGATCGACATTAGTTACCTATTAAACCAAGAGACATGGATAAATACCATGAAATCACTACTTATGATTAGGGGTGGGATAATAATGTGATGAAAGATACACTTACCATCAAATATAGAACTGATAATGTCATATTTTAATTTAGATATACCAAAACCTTCATATCTAAGTAATTTTATATGGATTTTATGATTCCACCAAAATAATTAGATTTGGAATTATCAGTGAAAACCCATAATAGTACGATATGGAATCCAATGTCTATGATTCCTCTCTGGTTGAATTTTTTGGAAATGTTCTTCCTACAAATCTTGTCATTCTTCCTTTGGTTGAATTTTATGTAATCATAGGCATTGATTGAATTTCTCTACATAAATCCCACATCAATTGTCAAGGAAGGGAAGTTACATTTGATATTTCAAACCCTCCTATGATCATCCATAAATGTGATGGTAAGCATGAACTTTCTAAGGAGATCACACCGAATGTATGAGTCTTAATTCCAATTAAAAGGGATTTTTTTTATTTCAAATGGTTGGGGAGAAAATCGACATCGATGACATGACTGTTGTTCGGGATTTGTTTGATGTTTTTTCAAAAGAGTTTCTTAGACTTCCACCGAAACTTGAAGTTGAGTTCTCAATAAAACTCATACCTGGTTCCACATGAATTTCAAATACTTCTTTTAGAATATCCTCGATTGAGTTTCATGAATTAAAGTACCAAATCTAAGAAAACCTTGATAATGGATTCATTTTGTCAAGTGTGTCACCTTGGGGAGTACCCATTCTATTTATGGAAAATACAGATAGATCTATGTTACTGTATAATGATTATCAGAAGTTGAAAAATATCAGAATCATGAATAATTATCCTCTTCCCCACATTTATGACTTGTTTGATCAACTGTGTGGAGCTCACTAATTTTCTTAGATGGACCTTCAAATTGGATATCAACAATTGAGGGTCTATAAGAAGGATATACCCAAGATGGAATTTCGTACAAGTTATGGACACTATGAATATATAATGATGCCTTTTGGTCTTAAAAATTTCCCAACTATCTGTTGGATCTTGAATATACAGATTCTAGACAAGAGGGGTGAATTGTGTCTTTCATATTTTTTCGTTAACTCTTCGATTGAACGAATTCGGTCCTCTATTCTTTATCAGATTTGATAATGTGGTAGAGATAAATAAAAGCAGGGACCCAAAGATGTATAGTGGTTCAGGGAATATAAGGCCCCTAGTCCACTCCACCAATACTCAACTCCACGAGCTTGGTGATTTTCACTATCTGGTCCTCGTTTCAACAGACCAGTCCACAACTGAATACAGGTAGTTGACACCTTTATAATCCAAGGAAAAACAAAGCCTTCTGGTTGAAACACGAACCTACACAGCTTAGTACGAGAAGCTAGTTACTCAAGAATAAAAAGAATTTCAGAAAAAAGTTTTCCAATTGATCTTCAAAATTGCAATAGAATGCAATTGACCGCAAATGGATCGTCATCTCTAGAAATATTGATTTTCAAGACAAAGCAGTTCTCAGTCGATCTGGTTGCAGTAGATATAGATATATAATTCACAACTTCAGCAGTAGTACATCCAAAGTAAATATTCAATGCAGAGCAAGTGAATCTTCTATCAAATTTCTTCTTCTTAAATGAACAGAGCTTTGGCACTCCTATTTGAATCAACAGATTGGCGTGATTTTTTCAGTCTCTGTTTTCCACCTTTTTGAATAATAGATTGATCACCACTCTCCCGTATCTTATGATTTTCAGATAGAACATATATAATAAATCTGAGCATATCTTCTGTACATTTAGATCCATAAAAGTCACATTTTGATTCACGATATTCGAACATTTGAATTTACAGAGTAGTCGTGACTTCCCTGAAGACTCGGCATAAAAATCTCCTTTTAATTCGATCTTTAATCCAATGATAAAATAACTTTGAATCAGTCAAAGTCATATTTAAAAATCGACTTTAAATCCATCTTGAAATCCATCTAATAATAAGCTTTTTGACCATTTTATAAAAAATCATCTTTCAAACTTTCCGACGCCAAACATAAGGTTGATGAAGTGGCCTCCAAATGTAGGGTTGATGACATAGTCTTCAAATGTAAGGTTCACAATGTAAGTTTGAACATAAACGTATGGTTCATATTACTTTCTTCAAACATAATGTTGATCTTAAACTTAGGGTTGATGTTACTCTCTTCAAACGTAAGGTTGATCATCCAAACTTTTTCTTCAACTCTCAAACGTAAGGTAAAAGATCCATACTTTTACTTGATCCATAATTTTCCAAGAAAGTATGGTTGTTCACAAAAGTAAGGTTGATGAACCATAATTTTGAGAAACAAACATAACGTTTAGTACATACGTATGGTTCTCCTTCCATACTTCGCTGACAACCAAAACGTAAGGTTCCTTCGTAACATAAGGTTCTTCTTCCATACTTGCTGAAAACGTATGGTTGTTTAACCATACTTTTTATTATCTCAAAAATTATACACGTTTGTCATCCTTACGCTACATTTATCCACGTAGGGTATGAACAATGATTCGAGGACGCGCATAAAGCAGATTCCAAACATGTAAGGTATGAACAGTGATTCCAGGACATGCTAAAGTAGATTCCGAACAAGTAAGGTATGAACAGTGATTCCAGGACGCACTAAAGCAGATTCCGAACACGCTAAAGCAGTTCCCAAATATGTAATAAATTCTCTTTATTTCAAGAGTAGAATTCATAAATAAATTCCTACAAAATACTAAATAAAATCCTTAGAAAATAACTGAGGTTATTTGTGAGCATCAAAATTATCATAAATAGATAGAGTATTATTTTCAATAATCTCCCCCTTTAAATAAAATTATTATGTATTGTTGAAAACAATACTTTTCACAACAATCTCCCCCTTTTTGATGATCAAAAAACCCATAAGATAATTAAAATAAATTAAACAAAATTAACTTTCAAAATTAGTTACATAAAGTTTTAAAATTTTGAGAGGATGAAACAATATTTAATTTTAACAAAAATAAATAAAAATTTCTCCCCCTTCATAGAAATAAAATAATTTTTTTAGAAATAAAAGTTTCTAGTTTTATCCAAATTTCTCCCTCTAAATAACCACTATTAATAACTTAAAAAAAATTCTGGATAAGTATCCAAAACATTAAATATACAGGAAACCATTTAAATAATGTTTTGTAAAATAAAATGTTGTGTTTGTCCCAACTTCTTCCCCTTTTTGTGATACCAAAAAAAAAAGATAAATCATGGATTTTAACACATTTAATGTTGCACTGAACTGTAGGTAAATGATATTATAAACTATTTATCAATAATTAAATTTGGAGTACTGGAATATCAAAAATAAAGTCAGTAAAACAAATAGTAAGAAAGAGAAATATTTTCATTAAAAATTAAAAAACATATACAAGTATGATAAAGACAGGAATCAAGGTTTGGGAAAGATAGGAAATAGGTTCTATCTTCTCTGGATTGCAGACTTGATTTATATGAACTGTTCCCTGAGTCTCTTCATCATCCCATCTCCAAGTTTGATAATGAGCTCTCTGTTCTCTTGAGTCATATGAATATCCTCGATTAAATTGACTCTGAAAAACTCATGCATCCTTTCTTCTTTTTTAGATAAACAATGACAACTTCTCTGACAGCTGATTTAACAGAGTTATGATTGGGGGCTCACTAGATATCAGTTGATCCACTAAAAATTTCTGATTGTCCAGCAATACAGATAGTCGAGCACTGTTACATTGAAGATTGTGCAACCTTTCATTCATGTTTCTCATCGTGGCTATGATAGATTGAAATCTTCGAATTAAATCAGGTGAAGTACCTGATCCACTAACCACACTATATGTAACTGATGCAAATTGGTTATCCATAAACAACTTCAGATCTAATAAATCTATCTTTATAACCATTTCAGATTTCAAATTTGAAACTGTATTCAGTATATCCTCTTTAAACATTTCAACTTCTTGCCTTGAGACAGTACTCTCTTTTAGTTTTTGAAATCTCAATTTTTCGAAGTTTAAGGCAGTTCTCAGAGTGACATTATCAGATTCCAACTGAGACACTTTTTTGTACAGTTGTTCAACTTCTTTCTTCCATGAATCAAATTCAACCTGTGCTTGATTCACATTCTCAGGCTATGGATGATGCAGCAGTACAAACCGTAATGATTCAACATCAGATTTTTCTTTCTCTTGTTCCTGAATATGTTGGTCCACAGATTTTTATTTAGAGTCCACAGACTCCTCCATAGAAAAATCCTCTGGAATTACTTCTGTGTGAGCTTCAGAAGCATGATCATCACAAACATCAACATCTTGTCCTTCCACTGGTTTTTTGAGAAAAACATTTTCAGGAGTATTCTGAGGTCTGGCCATTTCCTCACTAGGCAGTGCCTCCTTATCTTGGTCCTGTTGAAGTGTAACTTCAACATCAGCTACAATTTGTTCCGGATTCTCCCTTTGAGCTTCTTCTTGAGATCCCGATCCCTCTACTGGTGTTGTCCTTTCACTAACAACTTCAATGGTCTTATCAATAATAGATTCTCTTACAAAAGAATAAGAAAATAAAGCTTCTATTGGTGCCAATACAGGGGAAGTAATTTCCTCATTAAGAGCAGTAGTTCTTCGAGATTGAAGTCCCTCCTGACTTATTTCTTCTTCAGCATCTTCCACTTCAAATCGGATCCTTCTTTCTACATTGCTAACTCTTTATTCCGCCTATCCCTCCTTGGACTTACCAGGTTGAGCTTGAGCACTCTCTGAATCTTCCTCAGCTCCTACTGGCAAGAATTTTCCTTTAATGGTGCTTCAGAAGTATCCAATCTTCCTTAAAATTCTAGCATTAAACATATTACTATGATGACAGTGCACTCGGGCATCCACTAATCTCACCATGTCTTTCTTAAGCAACAGTTTAGAAATAAATCGACCGAAAGGATAAAAGTTCATCCGGGCGTCACTTTGGCAACAATAATTGAGGTACCTGACCATGTACATTGGGAAGTTTAACTTGATATCACTTTACATAAGATACAATATGTACATATCTGGGTACAAAATATTTTCCATTTCTGCCATTCTAGGAGCTATTCTTGTCTGAACAAATTTTACCAAGATATTCTTATCTGGTTATAAATATTTAACCATCATTTTCTTAATAGTAGATGTTCCAAACAAAAAATACATAATGTCCTCGGATTTATGCACAACATCCCATATGTTCTTTAGATCAAAAAGAAAAACTCCCTCATGAGGGCAGTTGAGAATCTGACCAATTTCCACTGACAAGATTGAGAAATCCCTATCCTCTATTTTAGCCATCATACTATATTAAGTATCCCCCAGACTAAACTGTACAGAATTGAAGAATTATCTATGTTATACCTCATATAGAAATTCCGTATTTTCACTATTGAATGTCTGTTCAAGGTTCTGAAATGACATCGCTTGTTTCAACAGTAGATTTGTCTGAAATAACCAGTCGAGATCGATTACCTTGACCTGTAAGATTTTTCTTTCTTCTAAGCATTGTGTCTTGACATTTCTTGGCTCGGTTTCACTGGATCTTTTAGTCCTTACCATCTCTACGAGTATCTATGAAGGTTTGAAGGTTAGGGTTTCAGAGGTTCGAAGATTAGGGTTCACGAGCAGAGGTGTGGTTTGCGGATTTGAAAAGGTTTTGATGGAAATGAAGCAGTTTAGAAGTCGAAAGGGTTCTTGACAACCCTGATTCCCATGTTTTTAATAATCATTACATATATTTAAAAATAAATAAAATAGATTACGTGGATAAAATAAAATTATTCTATTTTAAAAACAAAATAGAAAAATTATTTTTAAGAAGAATTTAAAAAAAACATTGTAAAATGTAATTTTATTTAAAAACAAATAAACCTAGCTCCCCCTTAATAAAATCAAACCTTGCAGTGGGAAGTGGTTTAGTAAAAATATTTGCTAATTGATTTTCTATATTTATAAATTCTAAAAATATATCCTTTTTAATAACATGATCTCTTAAAAAGTGATTCCTTATATCAATGTTCTTAGTTCTAGAATGACTAATATGATTTTTTAAAATATTAATTGTACTTGAATTATCACATAAAATAGGTGTATTATTAAAATACAATCCAAATTCCAAAAGAGTGTTTTTCATCCACCAAACTTGTGCACAATAACTTCCCGCAGAAACATATTATGCCTCACCTGTTGACAGGGCAACTGAATTTTGTTTCTTACTAGACCATGACACTAAAAACATTCCCAAAAAGTGACATGTTCCTGATGTGTTTTTTCTATCTAATCTACAACTTCCAAAGTCAGTATCTAAATATGAAATCATATTAAAATCAGAAGTTCTAGGATAAAGAAGAGATTGAAAAACAGTTCCATTTAAATATCTAAAAATTCTTTTAACAGTAGTTGGATGAGATTCATTAGGATTTGATTGAAATCTAGCACAAAGACATACTGAATACATTATATCTGGCCTTCTAGCAGTAAGATATAATAAAATACCAATCATACCTCTATATAACTTGTTGTCATCTGATTTTCAAGTTTCATCCAAATAAAGTTTTATATTAGTACACATAGGAGTTGTAAATGTCTTGATGTTTTCAAGTCCAAATTTCTTAAGTAAATCAGTAATGTGCTTGGTTTGATTCAAAACATTTCCAAAATCTTTTTGTTAAATTTGAAGTCCTAAGAAGAAATTTAATTCTCTCATCATACTCATTTCAAATTATTTTTGCATTAACTTTTAAAACTCATGACAAAGGGTCTTCTTAGTTGATCCAAAAATTACATCATCAACATAAATTTGAACCAATAAAATATTATTTTTCACAGTTTTCTTAAAGAGTGTTGGGTCTGCCATTCCAACAGTAAAATCATTTTTCAAAAGAAAAGAACTTAATATTTCATACCAAGATCTAGGGGCTTGTTAAAGGCCATAAAGAGCTTTAGTAAGTTTAAAAACAGAATCTGGTTTTTGAGAATTTTCAAAACCAGGAGGTTACTCAACATAAACTTCCTCCATTAAATAACCATTTAAAAAGGAAGATTTAACATCCATCTGAAATAATTTAAAATTCATATTAGATGCATAGGATAAAAGGATTCTAATGGCTTATAACATAGATACAGGTGAAAAATTCTTATCATAATCTATTCTTTCTTGTTGATTATATCCTTTAGCTACAAAGTTTTCTTTATTTCTCGTTATTGTGCCTTGGTCATCCTGTTTATTTCTAAAGACCCATTTGGTTCATGTTACTGGATAATTCTTTGGTCATTCCACTAATTCCCAGGCTTCATTTATTTTAAACTGGTTTAATTCATCTTGCATTTCTATTACCCAGCTTTCATCATCTAAATCTTCTTCTACAGTATTGGGTTCTTGTTGAGATAGGAAGGCAGAGAATTCCACTAGGTTTCCTAAGTTTCTTCTAGTTTGAATTCCCGTACCTAAGTCACCTATCACAGTTTCTAAAGGGTGATTCTTTAGGGTTATAAACTGTCTAGGAAAAAAATTTAAAGGTTCTTCAGTATCATTTTCCCCTAAACTAGACTGAATTTCTTTTATAACATTTTCAAAATAATTCTTTATGTTCTCAAGTCTCATGTTATCATTAGAGTCATGTTCATCCATTTGATCTGTCCTTTTCTAAAAGGGATCAAATTCATCAAATTTCACATGAACTGATTCTTCAACAATCCTTGACTTCTAATTATAGACTCTATAATATTTGGAGGTAGTAGAATATCCTAAGAAAATACCTTCATCAGATTTTGGATCAAACTTACCAAGATTATCTTTGGTGTTCAAGATGTAAACCTTGAATCCAAAAACATTAAAGAAATTTACTTTAGGTTTTCTGTTATTCCATAGTTCGTAGGGTGTCTTTTTCAAAATAGGTCTAATTAAAACTCTATTAGTTATATAGCAAGCTGTATTCATAGATTCTGCCCAAAAATATATAGGTAGGCTATATTCATTTAACATAGTTCTAGCCATTTCTTGAATTGTTCTATTTCTTCTTTCTACAATCCCATTCTGTTGAGGTTTTCTTAGTGCAGAGAAGGTATGTTTAATACTCATGTTTGAGCAAAGTGAATTAAATTCCTGATTCTCATATTCTCCACCATGATCACTTCTCAATGAGATTATATTAAAACTTTTTCATTTTTAACATATTTGCAGAAACATTCAAATAAAGTAAAATCTTAATTTTTAAATTTCAAAAAGAAAATCCATGTAAATCTAGAATAGTAATCAAATAAAACATATAAATATAATTTACAAGCTAAGCATGTTACTCTTGATGTTACAAACAAATCCATATGAATAAGTTCTAGAGGATTAGATGTAGCAACTTTATTAGCAGATTTGAAGGATGATTTGTGTTGCTTGCCTAGTTGACATGCATCACAAAATCTGTCACTTTCAAATTTGAGACTAGGTAAATCAGAAACTAAATGTTTCTTAGATAACATATTTAAAACATATATATTACAATGTCCTAGTCTCCTATGCCAGATCTATGATTAACTTACTTTAGCAGTCAAGCAGTTTACTTGTTGTTTACACAAAGAATTTAAATCCAAAGTATAGACATTTTCAGTTCTTGGTGCTTTAAATTTAAACAGTTTATCTTTAGAAATAGTACAACAATTTTTAGTAAAATCAATAGTATATCCATCATCTCAAAGTTGAGAGATACTTATCAGGTCATTTTTTAATCCTTGTACATAAAGTACTTTGTTGATTGAGACTGTTTTTGGATCTCCAATAGTTCCAATGCAAACGATTTTTCCTTTGGAATTGTCACCAAATGTGACAAGTCCTCATTTCTTTTGAGTGAGTGAAGAAAAATTCAATGAGTTTCCACTCATATGTCTTGAGCAGCCACTGTCCATGTACCATATATCTTTTCTACTCTGGTGGCCTCCTACCTGCAAAGACATTCAAACAAATTACTTTGGTACCCATATTTTTTTGGGTCTAGGGGTGTTAGCTAGCAATGATCTGGGTATCCAGATTTGATTTGTTCTTTTAAAATCAGCTGATTCATATAATTCTTTTGAAACATAGGCTTTCTTAATACCATAAATTTGAGGTTGTCTTAGGAAATAGTTTTTAGCTATATGTCCCTTTGTCTCACAAAAGTTACAATTAACCTTTTTAAAGCTAGGAACAAAATAATTTTTATATAGCTTAGGTTTTTCTCCTTTACTGCCAATTCCAAATATCTCCTTCTTAATGATAGTTTTTTCAAGAATTCCATTTAATTAATTCTCTCCTTTTTTAAAAACCAATGCATCATGTTGGTAAAATTCTACTTCATCCTGCAGTGTTTTTATTCTTGATTCAAAATTAATATATTTTGTGTTAATAGAATTGTATTTATCAGTTAATTCCTTATGTTGTTTCATCATTGTATCTCTTTCATCTGAAATATCTTTATTTTTGTTCTTTAGTGACATATGTTTCTTAAATAGTGAGTCATATCTTTCTTCAATCCTATTGCCGTAGGCTGCATGTTTTTCAATTGTGTAGCTTGATTCAGAATTTGATTCATTATTTAATTTAGAGGAGTAATATGAGTGTACCTCATTGGTTTCTGCCATGAAACACATGTTTGATTTAGATTGACCTCTTCTTTTTCTGAGCTTGATTCAGGAGAGATACTAGAGTCTTCAGATACACTCCAATTGGATTTCATAGCTTTCTTTTCTTCCTGCTCATAGTCATTTCTTTTGAATAATTTCTTCTTCTTTGCATCTCTTTAATTGTGGGAAATCTGGTCTGATATGCCCCATCTTCTTTCATTCATAGCATCTTACTTCCGTATCATCTTTCTTAAAGGATTTTTTGAAGCCTCTATTCTTGCTGTAGAACTTTCTAAATGTCCTGGCTAGTTGAGACAGTTCTTCATATGAGTTTGATGAGTCAGAGCTATCTGATTTAGCTTTGACTTCTATGTTCTTCATCTTTCTATTATTTTACTGTGAAGTTACTTTCAAGGTAGTATCATCCTTTTTGACGTAGACTTTATGTTCATTAGCCTCATCTTTCATTTCAGCTTCCTACATCATCAGTGTACCGATCAGCTCTCTCATAGTTAGATTTTTGATAGGTGTTCATTTTCTGATTGTAGCAGAGATACAATTCCATCAAGTAGGAAGTACCCTTAGTACTTTTAATGATTGATCATCCTATTTTATAGGTTCTCCTAGAGCTATTATATTATTGAAAATTTCTATAAATCTACTATTCATTTGGGTAATTCTTTCTCCTTAAAACATTCTGAAAGTATCAAATTTTAATTTTGCAGTGGCTTATCTCATTTGTCTCATACTGTTTGTTCCTTCATATGCCACAACTATTATCTGCCACATCTCATATGCTATCAGGCACCGAGATACTCTATTAAATTCATCTGGTCCTAGACTGCAGATGATTGCATTCATAGCCTTTTAATTCATATCATACTCTGCCTCTATAGTAGTACTCCATGTCTTAAGATATTCCGGAATTTCATGAGTTAGAATCTTTGAATAGACTTTATATCCGAGGATTTTCAGATATATTATCATGCGCGATTTCCAGCAGGCATAGTTATCTCCATTGAAATATGGTGCTCTGACCATTGACATCCCTTCTCTTATATCAGTCATGATGCTTTGTTATAAAATATTTAAATTCTTCTAGCATGCTAAGACTCTATCAGAAGCTCCTACTTTGATACCAATTTTTGGATCTTGAATATATAGATTATACACAAGAGGATGGTGAATTGTGTCTTTCAGATTTTTTCGTTAACTCTTCTATTGAACAAATTTTGTCCTCTATGTTTTATCAGATTTGATCACGCAATGGAAATAAATAAAAGCAGGGACAGAAATATTTATAGTGGTTCGGGGAAAAGAAGGCCCCTAGTCCACTCCACCAACGCTCAACTCCATGAGCTTGGTGATTTTCACTATCTGGTCCTCGTTTCAACAGACCGACCCAGAACTAAAAACAGGCAGTTGACACCTTTACAATCCAAGGAAAAACAAAGCCTTATGGTTCAAACACAAACCTACACATCTTAGTACGAGAAGCTGGTTACTCAAGAATAAAAAGAATTTCAGAAAGAATTTTTCCAGTTGATCTTCACAATTTTAACCGAATGCAATTGACAGCTGATGGATCGTCGTCTCTAGAAATATTGATTTTCAAGACAAAGTAGTTCTTAGTCGATTCGGTTGCAGTAGATATAGAGTTATAATTCAAAACTTCATCAGTAGTAGATCCACAGTAAATATTCAATGCAGAACAATTGAATCTTCTATCGAGATCCTTCTTCTTAAATGAACAGAGCTTTGACACTCCTTTTTGAATCAACAGACCGATGTGATTTTTGCAGTCTCTATTTTCCACTTTTTTGAATAATATATCGATCACCACTCTCTCGTATATTAAGTATTTCAGAGAGAACATATATAATAAATCTGATCATATCTCCTGCACATTTAGATCCATAAAAGTCGTCTTTTGATTTGCGATATTCAAACATTTAATTTACATATTAGTCATAACATCCCTGAAGACTGGACCTAAAAATCTCATTTTAATTCAATATTTAATCCAATGGTAAAACAACTTTGAATCAGTCAAAGTTATATTTAAAAATTGACTTTAAATCCAGCTTAAAATCCACCTAATAATCAACTTGCTGACCGTTGCATAAAAATATCGCCTTTCAAACTTTCTGAAGCCAAACGTAAGGTTGATGACGTGGCCTCTAAACGTAGGGTTGATGACATAGTCTTCAAACGTAAGGTTCACAATGTAAGGTTGAACATAAATGTAGGGTTATTGTTACTTTCTTCAAACGTAATTTTGATCTTAAACATAGGGTTGATGTCACTTTCTTCAAACGTAAGTTTGATCATCCATACTTTTTCTACAACTCTCAAATGTACGGTAAAAGATCCATACTTTTACTTGATCCATACTTTTCCAAGAACGGATTGTTGTTCACAAAAGTAAGGTTGATGAACCATACTTTTGAGAAACAAATGTAACGTTTAGTACTTACTTACGGTTCTCCTTCCATACTTTGCTGACAACCAAAACGTAAGGTTCCTTCCTAACGTAAGGTTCTTCTTCCATAATTGCTCAAAACGTATGGTTGTTTAACCATACTTTTTCTTATCTCAAAAAGAATACACGCTTTTCATCCTTACGCTACGTTTATCAACGTAGGGTATGAACAGTGATTCAAGGAGGCGCTTAAATTTGATTCCAAACAAGTAAGGTATAAACAGTGATTCTAGGACGCGCTAAAGCAGATTCCGAACAAGTTAGGTTTGAACAGTGATTCTAGGACGCGCTAAAGCAGATTCCGAACACGCTAAAGCAGTTCCCGAATAAGTAATAAATTCTCTTTATTTTAAGAGTAGAATAAATTAATAAATTCCTGCAAAATACTAAATAAAATAATTAGAAAATAACTAAGGGTATTTGTGAGCATCAAAATTATCATAAAGAGATAGAGTATTATTTTCAATAATCTCTCCCTTTAAATAACATTATTATGTATTGTTGAAAACAATACATTTCTCAACACTATCTTCATGGATTTAGTAAATATAATATTTAGAGATTCCTCAATCGGTTTGTGGTAGTATTTATAGATGATATTATTATCGATTCAAAGAGAAAGGAAGAGCATGGTGATCACTTGGGAATAGTACTGAAGACCCTAAGACCGGAGAAACTATATGAAAAATTTACATTGTGTTAATTTTGGCTTCAAAAGGATTTATTTTTGGGTCACATAATGTCAAGATATGGTATAGTAGTAGATCCATCAATGATGAAGGCTATTGAATGTTGGCATAGACCAACTATAGTGATTGAGATCTACAAATTTCTCTGTTTAACTAGATATTATCGACGGATTGTGGATCATTTCTCTTGACTATATAATCCACTATCAAAGTTAACTCCTAAGGGTGTCAAGTTCCTCAGGATAGATGAATGTGAATAAAAATTCATGGAACTAAATAGGAGGTTAGTCAGTGAATCTGTTCATACATTACCATGTACTAGATATGGTCTTTAATTTCATAGATATGCATCCATGTCGGGAATTAGATGTTTTTTTACATATAATAACATTGTTATGTTAAAAACCCATTTTTTGGATATAAAATACTTTGGAATATTCTTGATATTATTCTTGAGCAGGTCCTTCAGACGGCGTGCGATTCTGAGCCACGATATGGCCAGAATTAAATTTTCAGTGCGTTCACACAGGGCACGCCAAATAAATGAGATAACTCTTAAACGGTGATCCAGATCAGAAATTTGAGTGTATGGATGGATTCAAAATGAGTAGTTTACCTTAGGAGAGATATAAATCATGTCGTCGTGGGATGTTTGGACCCCTCACCCGTTAACGGAACGTTAAACGGATAATTAAAATAATTAATTTATTCATTTAATGGATAAACTCAGGTATCTCTTATACAGTGGCTCGGATTGAAAAACCTATGGCACCGTTGAGATCGGGGCGTGCCGTTTACCCTAGGAGGGGTGTAACTTTCGCGGGCGCGGGCCTGCTGTGAAAAATGCCGCTAGGGGCATTTTCGTAATTTAGCATCCTTGATCGTTAAATTTTATAACTTTTGAACGGGGCCTCGGATTAAAATTCTGAGACCATAGTTGTGCTCTAGAGGTGGTGTTTACTTTAGCCATGACCTAAGTTCGATTGTGTTTGGAGTTTCGGATGCAAATTTAAATTGGGATGAGTTTTTAATTAATTAAGGGTTTAATTAATTTTCTTTATTTAATCCCTTCATCCCCTTCCTCCCCTCTGAATCCCACTAGAGAAACTCCCTCAACCCTTCCCTCTCAACCTCCTCCTTTACCTCCCTCCTCCTATCAAGGCGGCACCAAGCGGGGGAGTAGTAGCGGCATGTGCGGCGAAGCTTCGGGCTACGCCCAAAGAGGTAGGAATTTTCATTTTGCGTTTTAAATTCTAAACCCTTATTTGAGCTCAATTTATTGCTTTTAAATGCTATTTGATCGTCATGAAAATCCCATAGTTGAGTAGTATAAATTTTGGGCTCTCCGACGCATGTTTTAGATTTAAATTTCGAGTCCGGAGGCGTCCGTAGTAGTCCGCCAATGATCTGCGGGTTTTTTGAATGTTTATCAGCGAACCACAGTTTTCTGGTGGGTTCAGCCAGTTCCGGCAGAGGATCCCCCGTCTCAGGCGGCGGATCGGAGAGGAAGATGGTGGAGGCCTTAGACAGGAGGGGCGGCTTCGTCCTGGGCAGCACGGGCTCCCTCCAGCGGAGGCAGTCGGCGGCTCGGCTGGGCGAGCAGTCATCGGAGACGGCGATCGAGCGGAGGCGATTGCAGACCTCGGCGCGAGCGGCTGCGGGTGGCGGTCGTCTGAGGGTGAGTCGTGGAGGAGTGGCCGGTCGGGTGGCCGTCCGGTGCTGGGGTCGCCGGACTACCAGGGTCGTGCGACCCTCGTGGAGAAGAGGAGACCCGCAAATAGCGGGTCTCTGCTGGAGGTGACCTGCAAAAGCAGGCGCACAAAAAGAAACAAAAAAAGAGATAATGTAAAAAAACAAAGGGGAACCACATTGATTTTTTTTGGGGGATCCCCCTCTCCAATCAAAGATAGAGGATATAAAAAAATACAAATAAAAAATAAACCCCAAATATTTCCGCATGGGGGAAAGAAAAAAGAAGAAGGGAATATTAAGAAAAGGGTTAATAAATTAATAATAAAAATCATACATTAATATTATTGTTAATAAGTGGTTTTTTGAGATAAAACCCCCATACAGTGTCTGTTTGACACGTCCTCTGTGGATGCGTATTCCCAACAATGAGACGATATCATTCAGTCCAATATTGGATACTTAATTCGGAGTTGAGGCATGGCCCGCACGACCCGCCATTCGAGCTGTGTGCAATGTTTTATAACTTTTTCATCAGATGTCCGTTTGGGGAAAATGAGTAGTCATTTCAGGGTGTTTTTTCGAGGGCATTGCAATAGCGCAATCCTCCTACTTTAATTCATCATGATGGTGTGGGCCCTATGAGGGCCGTCTAGGCATTGACGGTGATTTTTCCAGCTTTATCACTGGGCGACCATTTTGGACCAGTGAATCGTCCATTTTGTGTGCTTTTTCGAGAGCATCGCAACAATGCGATCCGTTCGTTATGATTCAAGACTGGATGCAGGTCCCACAAAGCGCCGCTCATGTGCGGTGCGTCAGAATGCATCATTTTCCCCGAATATCCGTTGCGCTCAAGTGAGTATTATTTTTGACATGTTTTCCCGATAGGATCGCAATGGTGCGATGCGCCCGACTGTTTTCGGAGCCGAGCCTCGGGATCACGCGACGCCGTTCGGGCATGAGGCGGTGTTGGTGACTTTTCCGTCGAATATCCATTTGAGGTGAGTAAATAGTCGATATCACAGGTTTTTCTGTGAGGATTACAATGGTACGATCCGTTTGGCTGTGCGGAGCCTCTTTCTTGATCTTATTAAATATGGAAGCATGAATGGTGCTCCGGTGGTGGTTCATCCTACCATATTTGTAGTAGACCCCTGGCGTGTGATCGCGCACTCTTGGGAGTGTGATGTAAATGTTTCATAAGATGTGGTTGGTTGTGCTTAGGCCTTTGAGGTGGAGTTGTTACGTTCACGCCTTCGTGTTGACGTTGGGAGCCGTGTGCAAGATAGCCTTTGGGTTGGAACGTGGTATACTCAGGAAGTATAGAGGAACGCTTAAAGGCACATGTGGTTGTTTGTACCTGAGAACGTTTGTGTGTTCAGTTGGGGTTGACTTGGGGTCACACATCCTGTGGGCCCCATGTGTGTGTCATGCTCTACTTTGGGTACTTTTGACCTCTCACGACGTAGAGGGTTCCTCTGTTCTCGTGGGTTGTCCAGCAGGGTTGAGTTTTCCCCTGGTTCTGTTCTCGATGGTTTGGCCGGTAGCGGTGCTGGTGGAACCTAGTGATGGAACGGGCGCTGAACCTCTATTAGGTGAGTTATTCTCAAGTTGGGTGGTTGCGCGATACCCAATCCGTGTTCGGTTGGCCAGTGTTGTACCCTCCAATAGAGATGGCCAGAGCAGTTCTAAGTTTTACCCACCAACGGGGCTAGGCAGTGGGTTAATCATCAACTTCTTCGGGTTTAACCTCCAGCAGGGCTGGGCAGTGGGTTGCTTATTGACTTCTCAGGGCTTACCCTCTAGCAGAGACTAAGCATTGGGTCACCCGACGACTCTTGAGGGTCTACCCTCTAGAAGGGATGGGCAGTGGGTCGTCTGTTGTCTTGTTTCAGGTCTACCTTCCATCAGGGTTGGGAAGTGGGTCTCTTATCGTCTTGTTCTGGGTTTACCCCCCAGCAGGGATGGGCAGTGGGTCACCCGTTGACTTATTCCAGGTCTACCCTCCAGCAAGGCTGGGTAGTGGGTCGCCTGTCGGGTAATTCCAGGTCTACCCTCCAACAAGGCTGGGCAGTGGGTCGCCTGATGATGTATTAGGGTTTACCCTCCAGCAGGGCTGGGCAGCGGGTCACTCGATATCTTATTAGGGTTTACCCTCCAGAAGGGGTTGAGAAGTGGGTCACCTGATATCTTATTATGAATTACCCTCTAGCAGGGCTGGGTAGTGGGTCACCTGTTGGTATTTCAGACTCAGTCCTTTATACTAGGCTAGTCTTTGGAATTACTCCGTGACTACTGGAGAGGGACCCATGTTTGTACGGGTCAGTGAGGTGACAAATTTGACTTTAAGGAGACCTATCGACTGTGGGGCAGTGATGAGGTGTGGTTTGGCTTAACCCGGAACTCTCAAATATGAGGGGTGCTTTCCCCACCGAGATGCGTCCTTGTGACACAACCTAAAACTGTGCGGGCGAGTCAGTGCCACCCAAAGAGGATAGTGTCGATGTGCGATGATTTGAGCCCCTTGACATGTAGTTCGGGGTAGACGTGCGGGATGCTGGGCATCGATGGTGTTTACTTCTAGGACTTTTTTCTATTCGCTTTCTTGGGCTGAGCTACGAGATGGAGATCCCCTTATGATCTTGTTTGGGATTCATGATTGAGCATATGGACTTGTATATACTTTGTTCTAGTACCCACTTATTGGGTTTGGTTACTCTCCTTCCAGGAGATGAGAAGACGCGCGAGGTATGCCACGTGCTTTCCGTGTCTAGTTTCTCGTGGTTGGATGAGTCTACTCTCCTGCTATAGGCAGCGAAGACTCGACGGGAAGTTCATTTTCTCACCATTTCTAGCTCCTTGTGTCTGGATGAGTCTATTTTTTTCCACCTTGTTGGGTTGAGCTAGACTCTTTAAGGTACTCTTTACTGCACTCCTTATTGTACTCCTTTACACTCTCCTGTTCGATCTACTGCTCACCCTTTGGTACCTCCTTTGTTGCTCCCTCGAGCCTTCGGGGTATCCTAATAAGTATTTTTATACTCACAACTGCTTGGGCTTTGCCCGCACTTGGTGTGCCCTTGCAGACGATGGACAGGTTGGTCATGTCTTCAGTGGAGCATAGGAGTTCGGGAGCTTGGACCGCGTGCGGTGGTCGTAGTCGGGTTCGAGGTGGGGAACCCTTCCATCCGTTTTTCTTTTGTTCACCTGTTGTCGGGTTGTGACACTTTTCTAGTTGGGCGCGTGTTTTGCCCTTTTCTTTTCAGTTTACCTCCAGCTTATACTTTGAACTGTAGAGGTCAATGCACATTTGTGGTTTATTTATAGTAGTTGGTACTTTTCTTTTCTTTTTACTCTACAATTTTGCATTGAGTGTGCTGTGTGTGTGTGTACAAGTACTTAGGCAAAAGCCTCCCCGAGTTGTTGTGCCTTCGGCGCTAGTCGCCTGCCTCTAGCCTATGGAGGCGGGCTTGGGGTAGTTGCGGATCGAGCCCGGGTAGGGTCGGGTCATGACCGTTATCACTTATTCCTTTCTAATGATGAATATTCATGAGAAAAATTACCCAACTCGTGATTTGGAGTTAGAAATAGTAATATTTTCATTAAAGATATGGATGAATTATCTTTATGGAGAAAAGGTGTAATTTATATACAAATCATAAAATTATAAAATATATATTCTCAAATATGGTGTTGAACACGCACCAGAAAATATTGTCAGAGTTGATAAAATAATCTTACTACAAAATAAATTACCACACCATGAAAGAAAACAAGGTGGACGATGATTTGAGTCAGAAGGATAAAGCTTCCTTATCCACGATGTGGATTACAAAAGATCCAATATTTATGGATTTGAAAAGGATATATCTAGAAATCATGAAGGGGAAAACTATTATATTTCTTAAATGAATGTTTGACCCTTTATCCAAGTGAAGATTAAGGAGTCACAATTGGTAGATACAGAGATAAAAAAGAAAGTTCTAAATTTTTCAAAGTTTAAACTTCATTAGGATGGAATGATAAGGTTCATGAACTGTGTATGTGTAACTTCCATACAAGATTTGAATAAGTATCTTTTAGTGGAAGCTCATAGTTTATCATTATCTATTCTTCCTATAAGTATGAATGTGTATAGGGACATGAAAGAATAATTTTGGTGGGATATAATGAAGAGATATATCGTAGTTTTTGTATCTCAGTGCTTGTTATACCAACAAGATAAGGATGGATAACAAAATTAAATGGGGATGTTGTATCCATTACCCATTCCATAATAAAAATGAGAGATCATCATTATGTATTTTATCATTGGACTACCGAAAATCTTTAAAGGTTTTAATGTTATATGGGTGGTAGTCAAGTGCCTTACTAAGTCAGTACACTTCATTGATATCATAAAAGACTTCTCTCTGGACCACCTTTCTAGGATATATATTAAGGAATTGGTTGGGCTGAATTGTGTACCACATTATATTGTATCATATTAGAATATGATATTCAACTAAATGTTTTGGAAAAGATTTCTGCATGTACTTGATACAGAATTGAGTTTCAACACTTTTATCATCTTCAGATAGATGGTCAGTTTGAAACAACAATTCAAATCCTAGAGGATATGTTGAGATCTTATTCTCTAGATTATAAAGGTGGTCGGTATTAACACCTTCCTCTAGTTGAGTTTCCTTAAAACGTTATCTTCAACTCAATAATTCACATGGAACTGTATGAACCCCTATATGGGATGAAATGTAGAGCTTCATTGCAGGGGGATGGGGTTGTAGAAGGAAATCTATTTAAACCTAAGATCACTGAAGAATGGATTGATAAGTTGAGAACCATTTAGTAGTATATCAATTTAGCTCAATGTTGATAGAAAATCTATACTAATAAATATCATCCAGATATATAATTTGAATTTGGTGAAAAATTGTTTATACGAATGTCAATATGGAAGAAGGTTATGAGATTAATAAAGAAAAAGAAATTAAGACCTAGTAATGTCGGCCCCTTTGAGATTCTTGATCATATATGGATGGTATCCTATCGCTTGTAACTTCATCCAAATATATCTTAAGTCCATGATGTGTTCCATGTATCCCTCCTGTGGAAGTAAATACCTAAACATCCACATGTACTAAACTCATAGGTAATACCACTAAAGAAGGATCTTTATTATGAGGAACAACCTGTTGAAATTCTAGATCATCTAGAGAAATTTCTATGAAAAAAGACCACTCACCTGGTCAAAGTTTTTTAGTGAAATCACCTGCTATAGAATGTTACATGGGAACTTGATGATATTATGAAGTATAAGTATCCTCATTTTTTACCCAAGTGATGAATTTCTACTGAGAAATTCAATTTATGGGGGTAGAATGTACACCCAGAGTTTTTATGGACTTTTTTTCTCAAATAAATTAAACTTTCATTTATTTCATGAAATTCACTAAGAAAAACATTCATTTCATGTGGCACTAACTCAACATACACTACACGACACCAGGTCGATGAACGTTACATGAAACACTTACCTGTCATATGTTACTCGCAACACCGACTTGGTGTACGTTACACACAACACCGATGTTTCTATAAAACGTCATTTTATTATTATAATTGTTTAAAAAAGATAATAATAACCTATACATTAAAAATATTAATATGAATAGTAATAACTACTATTCAGAGAAATTTATAATGTTTTTATATAAATTTAACGTATTGATAAGAAAATATATATTTTTTGGTAAATTACTCATATGTTAAAAAAATACAATTCTCTCAATCGAACTAATTTTCATGTACCTATGTGAAAAATAATAAAATAAACATTATATATATTTATAAATTTAATTTTAAAAAATAAAATTTAGTTTTTAATTTATATTTTTTAAATTATCTATGGAATCATTTTTTGGAATTTTTCTGAGAAAAATCATTTTTTGATGAAAAATGAAAAATACCGGATTTTAATTGAAATATTATTTTTCATATTATTTATTTATAACGTTAAATTATATTTTAAATTGGGTAAAAAGTGTAATTAGATATTATTTTTATCAATTAATATAATTTAGTTAATTGGAATCAATTTTACATTGAACTTTCATATAAAAACATAGCGAAAGTTTGAATGATTTTAGTTTAAAAACCCGTATTGTCGACCCGACTGCATGATTAATTTTAAATTAATCTCTTCAACTTATGTGATTATAATTTGTAAAAATGGATTCCATATTTGGAATCTTAATAATTTATTATTTATAATAATTTTAACTTAGTTTTTTAAAAAAATATTAGTGAAAGTGATTAAAATGAATTAAAACAATTAAGGTCAAATTAATCTTAATAATGAACTAAACAATATTATTAAGGTAAAAAAAATCTATAAACATGTACAAAACCAATTTTATTTATATTAATATGCCATTAAAATTACATTCTTGAGTTGTTTTTGGATTCTTATAACTTTTTATAGGTAAAAAAGTGGGTACATTTAAATTGTTCTCAAAAATACCAAATGAGTACTTTCCCTTTCCTATGAAAGGCCACCACATGCCCCTCTTCTTAAAACATATAAAACAACTTATTTTCCGAAAATATATAAGAAATAAACCTCCCAACATCCCTAAATTCTTCTAATAAGCATCCCATTGGACATAAATCAACCAAAGAAAACCTTTTGTCACAAACCAAAAGAGTTCCCTGATTAAGAGGTAACATATTTTCTCAATCTCCGTTCATTTATTTTCATTCTCCACACCCTCCACTATACCTAATCCATTATTGTATAAAATAACCATTATATTCAATAAATTTTTATTTTTATGCTATGTTTTTTATATAAACTTACACATATCCTTCTAATTGTTTACGAAAATATTGTTTATGTGTATGATGAACTATCGCCTAAAAAAATGATGATTGTTCATTTTTCCTTTACCACCTATCATGGTGGAAATTAAAATGGAAACCATGTTTATATATTTATTATGTTATATTTATTATTTATTTAAACTTATTAATTCCTTTTAAATCACATATCTTTTTTTACTTTCCATTGGGTTTTAATACGATAATTTCATTTGAGGATGTGTGGGCTACCGCCCCCTAAAAGCGATGCGATTCGGTCAAAAACTAGATAGAATATATTAAGGAAGGTATTAGTGAAATTATATGATATATATGATATAATAATGATATTTTAATAATTATATATAAAAATATATATTCATATATTTCTTGTACCTTATTTCTTTCAATATGACAAAAAAACAGAAACAACCTTCATGCTAACGTGTGTCTTACTGTCTCCATGAACAGAGTATTTCATTTATTAGATATATATTAGATTTTAAGAACCTAGTTTGGGATGTGAAAGACTTTGGAATATTCTTGATGATATTCCAGAGTAGCACCTTCTGACGGCGTGCGATTCCGAGCCCCGGTGTGGCCGGAATTAAATTTTCAGTGCGTTCGCACTTGAAACGTCAAATAAATGAGATAACTCCTAAAAGGAGTTATGGATCAGAGATCCGAGTGTACTGATGGGTCCGGAATGTGGTTTTTACCCTAGGGGAGGGTTAACCTCCACCCCGTAGGGCGTTTTCGGAAGCGGGTTAATTTGCGGGTCTTAAATTAATTAAAATTTTAATTAATTTTCTTTATTTAAACACCCCTTCCCATTCCTCACCTCTGTTTTCCCCTAGAGAAACCCCTCCTCACCTCTTCTCCTCCACCGTCTCCGGCGAGGAAGCTCTAGCAAGGCGACGACGCGGTGGCGAATCGTCCGTGAAGCGTCAGACGAAGCCCAATAAGGTAGGATCGTGCGTTTCATTTTTAATTTCCCGCACCTACATTGAGCTCATTTTCTATTGTCGATTCCCTGTCAAAACTTTTTTAAAAGCCCTTATTTGTGTATTAATCATCCCAAGCTCCCCAACACAATTATCAGATTTAAAATCCGAGTCCCGACGTGTTCGCAAACTTCCGGCGAAGTTTGCGGGTTTTGTTTTCTGGCAGCGGTCCGGCGGGCAGCGGGTAGCGCGGGGGTTCGGCAGAGCGGCGGTCGTCGGCAGTTGCAGCGGGGCGGTCGGCTGCGGGCTTCAGGAGCGGCAGTGGAGGAGGCCGGCCATCCGGCAAGGTGGCTCGGTGAAGGAGGCTGACACGACGGTCGCGTTCACTGGAGGAGGGAGGACCCATGCCGCGCGGGTCTTCCTGGGGTCAATGAGGACCGACTTCGGCCGGTATGTTTCGGAGAAGGCAAGGACCCGCATGAGGTGGGTCCTACGTTGCAACAGGAGACCGTCTATTTATCCGTATGGTTGAGGAGGGCCGGACCCGCTTAGGTCCGGTGGTTTGAGGCGGGCCGTGCCCAGCAGGCTGGCGGCTCGGACCGGGCCGGCCGGGGTGGACTGGCCCGGATAGGCCCCCTTGCATTCGGGGGGCCGTAACTCCTAAACGGCGTGTCCGATTGACGCGCCGTCTGTGGAGGTGCGACCATTTTGATGAGACGGTCCCTCTAAAGTGGGTATAGGGGTTTTTCGGATATGCACCCAATGGCGGGTGACCCGAGAGTTTTAATTTAATGATATTAATTTATTATTAAAGTTGCGACGGACCTGGCTCACGAGCCAGACGTCCGTTGGAAGCGCCGTCGGAGGCACTGTGGCCCTGAGGATGAGACGGTCCTTCCAATGTGGTTTAGAACCTTTGCGGGATGGTTTCGTTGCTCTGCCCCATGAAACACAATGTGAATAATTAATTAATTAATTAATTAATTAATTATTCTTGCTTCGGACCTAACTCCCGCTTGGGTTGTCCGATTGACGTGCCGTCAGCGGCAGCATGATCCCAGTCCTCGTGCGGACTTTTTGAAGAGCTTTCCAAAGCGTTCATGTTGGAGATGAGGTGCGGGCCCCACAGGGCCTAGTTCGCACGTATTAGGGTGAAAAGCTAATTTTTCACCCGACATCCGTTTGGGGTGTTTGAGCAGTCGATTCTGGATGTTTTTCTGAGGGGATTGCAATGGTGCAATCCACATACTGTAATTCGTCATGATGGTGTGGGCCCTGTGAGGGCCATTCTAGGTTTTGACGGTGATTTCCAGCTTTATCACCAGGTGTCCGTTTTGAACAAGTGAATAGTACATTCCATGTACTTTTCCGGGAGGATGGCAATGCTGCGATCCGTTCGTTGAGTTTCGGGACCGGGATGCGGGCCGCACGTGGCACCGCTCGTGTGCGGTGTGCCGAAACATATCTTTTTCTCCGAATATCTGTTTCACTCAAGTGAGTAGTGCTTTTGACGTGTTTTCACGAGGGGATCGCAATGGTGCGATGCACCTGACTGATTTCGGGATCGAGGATTGGGATCACGGGACGTCGTTCGGGAGTGAGGCGGTGTTGGTGACTTTTTCGTCAGATATCAGTTTGAGGCGAGTAAGTAGTCTATCTCGCGTGTTTTTCCTCGAGGATTACAACTGTGCGATTCGTTTGGTTGTGCGGAGCCTCTTGAGCAATCTTATTAAATGTGGAAATATGAAAGGTGTCTCAGCGGTAGTTCCTCTACCGTGTTTGTAGTGGACCCTTGGCATGTGATCGCTTGCACTCCTGGGAGAGTGATGTTGGTAGTTAAAGAGATGTGGTTGGCTGTGTCCCAGTCGTTGAGGCGGCAAGTTGGAGATGTTACGTCATGCCTTTGCGTTGACGTTGGGTGCTGTGTGCATGATAGCCTTGGGCTAGAACGAGGTATACTCTGGGAGTATACGGGAGCGCTTGGAGGTACATGTGGTTGTATTTACCTGAGGATGTTTGTGCGCTCAGTTGGGGTTGACTTGGGGCCACATGTCGTGTGGGCCCCACGTGCATTCCTTGATCTGCTTTACGTACATTGACCTCTCGCGACGTAGAGGGTCCCTCTGTGTGATTGTTTGACCAGCAGGGCAGAGTTTTTCCCCTGGCGCTGTGCTCGTTTGTTGACTAGGAGGGTTGAGTGGTCTCCTCCTAGTTTCATTCTCGATGGATCATCCAGTAGCGGTGCTAGTGGCACCCCGTGAGGGAACAGGCGCTGAACCTCTTTTGGGAGAGTTGTTCTGGAGTTGGGTGGTTGCGCGATACCCACTAAGTGTTCGGTTGGCCAGTGTTGTACCCTCCTGTAGAGATGGCCAGAGTAGTTCTGTGTTTTACCCTCCAACGGGGCTGGGCAGTGGGTTACTCATCGACTTCTTGGGTTTACCCTCCAGCAGAGACTAGGCAGTGGGTCACCTGACGCACTTAGGGTGTACCCTCCAGCAGAGACTGGGCAGTGGGTCACCTGACGCTATTAGTGTCTACCGTCTAGCAAAGACTGGGCAGTGGGTCACCCGATGCACTTAGGGTCTACCCTCCAGAAGAGACTGGGCAGTGGTTCAGCTGATGCTATTAGGGTCTACCCTCTAGCAGAGACTGGGCAATGGGCCACTCGACGCACATAGGGTCTACCCTCCAGCAGAGACTGGGCAGTGGGTCACCCGACGACCTCTTAGGGTCTACTTTCCAGTAGGGCTGGGCAGTGGGTCGCCCCTCGTCTAGTTCCAGGTCTTCCCTCCAACAAGGCTGGGCAGTGGGTCGCCTGTCGAGTTATTCCAGGTTTACCCTCCAGCGGGGCTGGGTAGTGGGTCGCTTGATGATGTATTAAGGTTTATCCTCCAGTGGGGCTAGGCAGTGGGTCTCCTGATGATGTATTATGAATTACCCTCCAGTAGGGCTGGGTAATGGGACACATGTTGGCATTCCGGACTCAGTCCATTGTACTAGGATAGTATGTGGCTTTCCTCTGTGATCACCAGAGCGGGACCCTTGGTTGTATGGGTCAGTGATAGAATGACTTTTACATTGAGGAGACCTCTCGACTGCAGGGCAGTGACGAGGTGTGGTTTGACTTTCCCTAGAATTCTCATGTACGAGGGTCCCTTTCCCCACCGTGACGCATTCTTGTGACGCGATCTAAAACCGTGCGGGCGAGTCAGTGCCACCCAAAGCGGATAGTGTCAAGGTGCGGTGATTGAGCCCCTTGGCTTGTGGTTTGGGGCAGATGTGCAAGATGCTGGTCATCGATGGAGTTTACTTCTGGGACTGTAGGTGACTAACTTTTCATGGGATGAGCAACAGGATGGAGATCCCCTTACGGTCGTGTTTGGGCTTCTTGATAGAGCATATGAATATTTATATACCTCGTTTCAGTACCCACTTCTTGGGCTTGGTTACTCTCCCTCTAGGAGATGTGAAGACGCGTGGGGTATGCCACGTGCTTTCCGTGTCTAGCTTCTCATGGTGGGACGAGTCTACTCTCCTGCTATAGGTAGCGAAGACTCGACGAGAAGTTCATCTTCTCAACGTTTCCAGCTCCTTTTCCTGGACGAGTCTACCTTATTTATTTTGTTGGGTTGAGCTGGACTCTCTATGATTATTCTACTGCTCTTTCGATTGTACTCATTTACTTTCCCTGTTCGCTTTACTGCTCACCCTTCGGTACCTCCTTTTGTTGCTCCCTCGAGCCTTTGGGGTATCCTACTGAGTATTTTTATAATCACCCCTGCTTGGGATTTTCCCGCACTTGGTGTGCCCTTACAGATGACGGACAGGTGGAGCATGACTTCAGTTGAGCGTAGGAGCTTGGGAGTTTGGACAGCGTGCGGTGTTCGTGGCCGGGTTCCAGGTGGGAGACCTGTCAGCTGTTTATTTTTGTTTACCTGTTGCCGGGCTGTGGCACTTTTTGGTTGGGTGCATGTTTTTCCCCTTTTCTTTTCATCCTGTACCCTGTACTGTTTACAGGTCGATGCACTCTTGTGGTTTATTTATAGCAATTTCCCTTTACTTTTCTTTTTTACTCTGCACTTTTTCATTGAGTGTGCTGCGTGTGTGTGTGTAAAGGTGATTAGGCAAAGGCCTCCCCGAGTTTTTGTGCCTTCGGCACTGGTCTCCAGCCCCTGGCCTATGGAGGCGGGCTTGGGGTAGTTGTGGCTCGATCCCGGGTAGGGTCGGGTCATGAAAAAGTGGTATTTGAGGCGGTTAGTTCCTTGGGACGTTGTTCGGACGTCCCTAAAATGAAAGTAATTGGTTGGGAATTAGGGCAACAATGTTAATGTGTCTCGAGAGCGGCTCTCAGGCCAAGGAGTCCACTGACAGTGTGGTGGCCAACGTATCCATTCACCAGGACCCTGATAACCCGCTTGTCGACTCAGCATGCTGAGACACTTGTTGTAGGGAAATTTGTTTGTGCATCATATAGGATTGAGTCTTTGACTGTCCTTCTTGAGTCAGCTCCCCATCGTTGTTATTGGTATATAAATATATGCTCATCTGACCGCGACACTCCTTGATAATATTCAGGATGTCTCCGCGAAGACAGCCATCCAGGATACCAGCTTTGGTTCGTGACGACGACCCTGTGAGCTACGAGGCCACAGTCAAGGACCCATCATGCGATCCCCTTTCTCTGAGTGGACCGGTAGTAGCACCCCCACCTATTGAGTAGCAGACAATTTCAGCAGAGCAGGCTGAGCTTGAGCATAGGTTGAGCGTGCTCATTGAGTTCCAGCGGCAGAGACCACTGAGGTTCAGTGGTGAGCCAGACCCTCAGGCAGCAGAGGTTTGGCTAGAGGCAGTGGTTCGCCTTTTCAGGCTTGTGCAGATTCCAGCAGATCAGAGAGTGGCTTTGGCAGCCACCCTTTTTCGTGGAGCAGCTCAGCATTGGTGGAGTCTGGTGACTCAGTTTCTTGACGAGTCGTCACTTTCGTGGGATGACTTTCAGTTGTTGTTTCGTGAGGAGTTTTTCCCCTCCTGCTTACGCTCCGTTCGGATTCAGGAGCTCCTGCAGTTTCAGCAGGGAGGGATGACGGTGGCCGAGTACGCGGCTAGTTTTGCAGACCACGCACGCTTTTACCCGAACATGGTCCGTGACGACAACATCCGAGCGCGGAAGTTTGAGAAGGGTCTCCGGCGAGAGATTAATGTTGTCATAGTACCCTTGGGCATTTCCACATATGCTAGGGTGCTAAAGCAAGCACTGATGATAGAGGTATTCTTGTCACGTTCTAGCGTTTGTGGTGGCAGCAGGCATGTCGGAGCTGAGACTTCTGCCGCAGCTAGCGGGCGTCGGCAAGTAGAACCTCAACGCAGGTGGCCTTCTAAAAACCGAACTCAGGGGTGTGGTCATACAACACAGTGGCACCAGAGGGCACTAGTGCAGCCCAGAGAGAGTCGGTGATATGCTTGCGATGGGCGAGGTCACCTGGCACGAAACTGCCCGACCCGAGTTGCTAAGAGCTTCGGGCAGGGAGCAGGCGCACCACCACGGTAGATGCAATGTCGTGATCGGAGTAGCGCCCGGAGAGGTGGTGCTAGAAGCGGAGCGGGAGGAGCTAGAGGTGGGGGATAACGTTACGAGCTCTTCCCATCACCACTAGGCGGTCCACGTCAGGATCTGGGAGCTGACGGTTGGGACCACAGACAGCTGCAAGCTTTGGATGTCTACAATCCTGCAGAGCATTGGATGGTGAGAGGTACCCCTTGCGAATCTTTTACTTCTTGAATTAGAATTGTGAGGCTCTACGTGTGAAAGTATTTTCTCCCTGCTCCTTGTTTGAGGTGTTACCACGGTTACGCAGGGCATCGGGTGTAACCCTATGTTGGTAAGGAAAAGGCGTGAGACCTTTTCCTTTTGTCTATGGTGTTGACTCCTCCACTTCCGAGCGTGTAATAGAGTCTTAATTGTGGGACATCGGCTATGAAATCTTGTGTGACCAGATATCCTTGGGTGATCCACCGTATGGATATTCTGAAGGAGGGAATCACCAGGCCTTATTCCAGGTGTGGGCGGTGATTCTAGTCGCTGCGTGTGACGCAGAGGTTCGACCGGGGAGGTGAGGTACCCCCGAGAGCCTTTGAGCCGTTTGAGACCGTGCGAAGGGATGGCGAGGTTCCCTTCCACCCTGCCCTAACCCCAAAGTCTGGAGTGGGTGCACGACATCAGCAAGGGCCGACCTCGCGTGAAAAGATCAATCCTTTGGTCTGTGTGCGGTGACGCAGTGCTGTGCATGGGTTCTTCTGGGTATGGGAAAGCCAGGTGTGGGCTTAGTAACCTGTGTAGCTCTCTAGTTTTTCTTTTCGAGGATGAAAAAATTGAAGGATGGAATGATGTAAGAACCTGGTTTTTTCTGCGAAAGAGTTTGGAATATTCTTGATGATATTCCAGAGCACCGCCTTCAGACGACGTGCGATTCTGAGCCCCGGTGTGGCCGGAATTAAATTTTCAGTGCGTTCACACTGGAAACGCCAAATAAATGGGATAAATCCTAAACAGAGTTTCGGATCAGAGATCAGAGTGTACGGATGGGTCCTTAATGTGGTGTTTACCCTAGGGGAGGGTTAACCTCGACCCCGTCGGGCATTTCGGAAGTGGGTTAATTTGTGGGTTTTAAATTAATTAACATTTTAATTAATTTTCTTTATTTAAACACCCCTTCCCCTTCCTCCCCTCTATTTTCCCATGGCGAAACCCATCCTCGCCTATTCTCCTCCTCCATCTCTGGCAAGGAAGCTCTGAAAAGGCGACGACGCGACGACGGATCATCCGTGAAGCGTCGGGCGAAGCCCAACAAGGTAGGATCGTGCGTTTCATTTTTAATTTCCCTCACCTACTTTGAGCTCATTTTCCATTGTCGATTCCCTGTCAAAACTTCGATAAAAGCCCTTATTTGCATAGTAATCATACCTAGATCCCCAACACAATTCTCGGATTTAACATCCGAGTCCCGACCTGTTCACAAACTTCTAGCAAAGTTTGCGGGTTTTGTTTTCTGGCGGCGGTCCGGCGGGCAGCGGGTAGCGCAGGGGTTCGGCAGAGCGGCGGTCGTCGGCGGTTGCAGCGGGGCGGTCGGCTGCAGGCTTCAGGCACGGCAGCGGAGGAGGACGGCCATCCGGAAAGGTGGTTCAGCGGAGGAGGCCGGCACGCCGGTCGCGTTCGGCGGAGGAGGGAGGACCCGCGCCGCGCGGGTCTTCCTGTTGTTAACGAGGACCGGCTTCGACCGGTCTATTTCGGAGAAGGCAAGGACCCGCATGGGGCGAGTCCTACATTGCAACAGGAGACCGGCCATTTGGCCGGTCGGTTGAGGAGGGCCGGACCCAATCGGGTCCGGCTATTTGAGGCGGGCCGCGGCCAGCAGGCCGGCGGCTCGGACTGGGCCAACCGGGGTGGACTGGCCCGGATAGGCCCCCTTGCATTCGGGGGGCCATAACTCATAAACGGCGCGTCCGATTGACGCGCCGTCTACGGAGGTGCGACCGTGTTGACGAGGCGGTCCCTTTAAAGTGGGTCTAGGTCGTTTTCGGATATGCACCTAAAGGCGGGTGACCCGAGAGTTTTAATTTAATGATACTAATTTATTATTAAAGTTGCGACGGACCTGGCTCGCGAGCCTGACGTCCGTTTGAAGCGCCGTCGGAGGCGCTGTGGCCTTGAGGCTGAGACGGTCCTTCCAATGTGGTTCGGAACCTTTGCGGGTTGGTTTCGTTGCTCTGCGGCATGAAACACAATGTGAATAATTAATTAATTATTTAATTAATTAATTATTCTTGCGTCGGACCGAACTCCCGCTTGGGATGTCCGATTGACGCGCCGTCAGCGGCAGCATGATCCCAGTCCTCGTGCGGTCCTTTTGAAGAGCTTTTCAAAGCGTTCGGGTTGGATACGAGGTGCGGGCCCCACATGGCCTAGTTCGCACGTATTACGATGAAACACTACTTTTTCACCCGACATCCGTTTGGGGTGTTTGAGCAGTCGATTCTGGATTTTTTTCTAAGGGGATTGTAATGGTGCAATCCGCCCGCTCTAATTTGGCACGATGGTGCGGGCACCGCAAGGCCCATTCCGGGTTTTGACGGTGACTTCCAACCTTATCACCGGGTGTCCGGTTTCGACAAGTGAATAGTCCATTCCGTGTACTTTTTCGGGAGGATCATAATGATGCGATCCGTTCGTTGAGTTTTGGGACCGGGATGTGGGTCCCACGTGGCAATGCTCATGTGTGGTGCGCCAGAACGTATTTTTTTTGGATATCTGTTGCACTCAAGTGAGTAGTGATTTTGACATGTTTTTCGGAGGGGATCACAATGGTGCGATGCGCCCGACTGATTTCGGGACTGAGGCTCGGGATCATGAGACGCCGTTCGGGCGTGAGGCGGTGTTGGTGACTTTTTCATCGGATATCTATTTGAGGTGAGTAAATAGTCGATCTCGTGTGTTTTTCCACGAGGATTACAATGGTGCAATCCGTTTGGTTGTGCAGAACCTCTTGTGAAATCTTATTAAATGTGGAAATATGAAAGGTGTCTCGGCGACGGTTCCTCTACCGTGTTTGTAGTGGACCCTTGGCATGTGATCGCGTGAACTCCAGGGAGAGTGATGTTGGTGGTTAAAGAGATGTGGTTGGCTATGCCCCAGTCGTTGAGGCATCATGTTGGACATGTTACGTCACGCCTTCGCGTTGACATTGGGTGTCGTGTGCACGATAGCCCTGGGCTAGAACGAGGTATACTCTGGGAGTATACGGGAGTGCTTGGAGGTACATGTGGTTGTTTGTACCTGAGGATGTTTGTGCGCTCAGTTGGGGTTGACTTGGGGCCATATGTCGTGTGGGCCCCACGTGCGTGCCATGATCTGAATTACGTACTTTGACCTCTCGCGACGTAGAGGGTCCCTCTGTGTGATTTTTTGACCAGTAGGGTGGAGTTTTTCCCCTGGCTCTGTGCTCGTTTGTTGACCAGCAAGGTTGAGGGGTCTCCCCCTGGTTTCGTTCTCGATGGATCAGCCAGTAGCGGTATTAGTGGCACCGCGTGATGGAACAGGCGCTGAACCTCTTTTGGGAGAGTTGTTCTGGAGTTGGTTGGTTGCGTGATACCCACTCCGTGTTTGGTTGGCCAGTGTTGTACCCTCCTGTAGAGATGGCCAAAGTAGTTCTGAGTTTTACCCTCCAGCGGGGTTGGGGAGTGGGTACTCATCGACTTCTAGGGTTTATCCTCCAGTAGAGACTAGGCAGTGGGTCACCCAACGAACTTAGGGTCTGCCCTTTAGTAGAGACTGAGCAGTGGGTCACCTGATGCTATTAGGGTCTACCCTCCAGCAGAGACTGGGCAGTGGGTCACCCGACGCTCTTAGGGTATACCATCAAGAAGAGACTGGGCAGTGGGTCCCCTGACACTATTAGGGTCTACCCTCCTGCAGAGACTGGGCATTGGGTCACTCGACGCACTTAGGGTCTACCCTCCAGGAGAGACTGGGCAGTGGGTCACCCGACGACCTCTTAAGGTCTACCCTCCACCAGGGCTGGGTAGTGGGTCACCCGTCATCTAGTTCCAGGTCTTCCCTCCAGCAAGGCTGGGCAGTGGGTCGCCTGTCGACTTATTCAAGGTTTACCCTCCAACGGGGCTGGGCAGTGGGTCGCCTGATGATGTATTAAGGTTTACCCTCCAGCGGGGTTGGGCAGTGGGTCACCTGATGATGTATTATGAATTACCCTCCAGCAGGGCTAGGCAGTGGGACACCTGTAGGCATTCCAGACTCGGTACTTTCTACTAGACTAGTCTGTGTCTTTCCTCCGGGATCACCGGAGCGGGACCCTTGGTTCTAGGGGTCAATGATAGAACGACTTTGACTTTGAGGAGACCTCTTGACTGCAGGGTAGTGACGAGGTGTGGTTTGACTTTCCCTAGAATTCTCAATTATGAGGGGCCCTTTCCCCACTAAGACGCATTCTTGTGACGCAATCTAAAACTATGTGGGCGAGTCAGTGCCACCCATAGCGGATAGTGTCAAGGTGTGGTGATTGAGCCCCTTGGCTTGCAGTTCGGGGCAGACGTGCAGGATGCTGGGCATCGATGGAGTTTACTTCTGGGACTGTAGGTGACTCACTTTGCTTGGGCTGAGCTGCGGGATGGAGATCCCCTTACGGTCTTGTTCGAGCTTCTTGACAGAGCATATGAATATGTATATACCTCGTTTCAGTACCCAATTCTTGGTCTTGGTTACTCTCCCTCTAGGAGAGGCGAAGACGCACGGGGTATGCCACGTGCTTTCCCTGTCTAGCTTCTCATGGTGGGATGAGTCTACTCTCCTAATATATGTAGTGAATACTCGATAGGAAGTTCATCTTCTCACCGTTTCCAGCTCCTTGTTCCAGGACGAGTCTACCTTCTTTCTTTTGTTGGGTTGATCTGGACTCTCTACTGGTATTCTACTACACTTTCGATTATACTCCTTTACTTTCCCTATTCACTCTACTGCTCACCCTTCGGTACCTTCTTTTGTTTCTCCCTCGAGCCTTCGGGGTATCCTACTGAGTATTTTTATACTCACCCCTCCTTGGGATTTGCCCGCACTTGGTGTGCCCTTGCAGACGACGGACATGTGGAGCATGACTTCAGTGGAGCGTAAGAGATTGGGAGCTTGGACCGCGTGCAGTGGTCATGGCCAGGTTCCAGGTGGGAGACCCGTCAGCTGTTTCTTTTTGTTTACTTGTTTCCGGGTTGTGGCACTTCATGGTTGGGCGCGTGTTTTGCCCCTTTTCTTTTCAGCCTGTACCCTGTACTGTTTAGAGGTTGATGCACTATTGTGGTTTATTTATAGCAGTTGCCCTTTACTTTTCTTTTTACTCTGCACTTTTTCATTGAGTGTGATGCATGTGTGTGTGTACAAGTGCTTAGGCAAAGGCCTCGCCGAGTTGTTTTGCCTTCGGCGATGGTCGCCAGCCCCTGGCCTATAGAGGCGGGCTTGGGGTTGTTGCAGCTCGAGCCCGGGTAGGGTCGGGTTGTGACATATATAGATAATTTTAATAGTCATAAACTGAATATAAATTATATTTATATCATTTGTTAAATATTTTAATCATTATATAAATATAAGAACCAAATATATAACAAACTAAGACACATGCGAAGAACAAAGTAGATATTACTCGAAGTGAATCCTTAACATAAGATTGTTAAAAGGAGGGTAATATAAGGTAATGATCAAACAATATATGGTATTATATATAATATTATGGTTTCGAATGATGTTTAATAAATTTATATTTATTATACATGTGGTTTCAATGAGTACAACGAGAGTAAAGACACAAGGTAATAGAATTTCATCTCACTTTTATTTCTGCAAGATACATGCTTTAATCATCACTCACTTTTGTGTTGTGTTTAAACTTACAATTAATGTATTATATATAGATTATAATTTAATTTATGGATATTCAAATTTCCATTTTATGATCTTTATGTCATAGGGTTTATGTTTCAAAACATACCAAATTGGTAAGATTGTTTTGTGTCAATTTTCTTTCTTTGGGACACATATTTTGTTATACGCCTACATTTTTTTTGTGGTTTATATAATTCAATTTCTGATGTTATATCATGAATATAATTCTTTCATTATATTTTATACTTAATTTAATTTACTTTTCATTCATGTAGAGTATAATACCTGGTTATATACTGATAATAGTTTATTGAAACAATCTCTTTGCTTTTTGTGATTGTTAATGATTATGCTTCAATGAATGAAATATCATGATCCATCTCTTAATAATTGTTATGAATTTTCTTCTAATATCGTTATTGAAGATATAATCATTTACTAGTTCCATTTTTACACACTTTGGTTCTTAAGATATGGGTTTTAACTAAAATCTTAATGTCTATCTCTTCATTCATAAATCTATTGTATTCAAAAAACAATGTTTTAAAAAAAGTTTTCCAAAGAATATTGAATACCATATTCTAGGAAAAATGATTTTAAAAAATATTTATATTTTGGGATTATTCCATTATAATTTTTCAAATTTATTTTCAATGAAAAATACTTTCCAAATGTTTTATGTTTAAAAACTAGTTTTTCAATGCCGAAAATAAATTTTCCGGAAGATTTTTTTTAAATGATATTTCAAAATTACTTCCCATTTAAGATAATATCCATGGGTGTTACTCATACCATTCTTGGAAAAATATTAAACATTTCCACTAATATTATTTCTATTAAATGATTATTTTTTTATTGAATGATTTTGATGGAACTTGTCTCTCTTTTATAGGTTATATAATTTTGAAACCCGTTTTTTTCTCACGAGTCATGTTTATGACGAAATGATTTTGAAACCTACCTTTTAACACATTTTATTATATGATTAAATTTTTATAATACCCATTTAGTTTAGTGGGTTATGATATGGTTATTTATGATCTTGTGGTACTTGTATGTATGATTTCACTATGAGATTGGTGGGGCCTATATCGCCCTCCAATTCATTGGGAAAACATATATATCTCATGTGATACACATATATGGTATTGGGAGTGAACATTGACTACTAATATGGCCTTGGGAGTGATCCATGACTACCAAGATGGTATGAGGAGGGAACTATTCTTATAAATATAGAAATGGGAGTGAATCGTGAAAAACAAGATGGTATAGGCAGTGAAACCATACTACTATGATGGTCTTGGATGTGATGACTTTGCAACTATAGAAATAATATTATACGCTTATATGCATGCCACAATTCCATGTTTTATTCACAGGTTATGATTTCAGGGATTTTACTTTTTATTTCCTTATGATTAATGTCTTGTAAACTACCATGCTTTATGCCATGATTCATGTATACGATCTTTGATATGTGGGGTATGATCTTATATTTTCATGATCACGTTCTCATTACCTTATGCTCAAGATTATGCTTATATATCTATATTTTTTATCCCTAGAAATCATTTGATATAACCACTGTTTATGTTTCCTTTATAAGTTTCTGAAGTTATATATCATTCTTGATGTATTTATAAAGGGTTATAGTTAAGAAAATACTTGTGGGATATAATGTATCTCCCTTATGTATATGTTTTTATGTTTCCATGTTTCCAAAGACACTAGATTAGTAAGGTTTTGGGTTTCTATTTTAATAATTTTTTATGTATCCCAAAAAAATTATATAATGTAAATGCATGAAAAGCAAGGGTCAATATAACATGGGACCAAAACCATCATATGATGGGATTTATGTGCAATAAAAAAAATTAAATTTGAGTATACAAATGGATATTTTTAAGGCATTATTTCAGAAAGTATTTCATACTCTAACCTTCTAAGATGATTTTGTGTAAATTGGGACAGATAGTCTAAAACACACTGAGGCGAAATTTGAGTATGTGAGAATTATTGATAACCATATCATGAAATCATAGAGAATACATAAAATATATGATGATAATCGATGAATGGATATAAAATTAAATATATAATATCAATTCATCATAAATGTATCACCATGGGAGGAAGTTATAATGTTTGGTAAGAAGTGAATTCTAAGTCCTATGAACATCATGTTATTTGAAATTTTGAATAAAACCATAGTTTTGTGTTATTACTTTGGAAATACGTCGCATCCTTTCTAAAGTGCATTATTATTTATATTTTTCAATATTGATTATGTACAATCAAAACCAAATATAGATACTCAACACTAAGGAAATTTATTTTGAATATGAATTGTCTTATATTTAAGATCATTTCATGATTTTTTTAAATAGAGATAAATCAATAATGAATCAGAAAACATGGCATATAAAAGTACTCTAGATGAATACAAAGTTAGAGGTAGCAAAATGGGAACCTAAATATTCAATGAACAAGATATTACCAGATTTTTTATGTGCTAAAATATATCAAAAATTTCAAGGAATAAATTATTTAACAGGAGTAGAATATAATACCGAAGATTTATCTATTATTGGTAAACACTATATCGCTAAAAGTATTGCACAATGCACAGTCTATTAAATCATTATAATTGAATAATAAAAATATATTATATTTATAAATAAATAAATATATATATAATTTATATTATAAAATATTATAAATTTATTTTTTATAATATATAATTAATTTTTGGATTCAAAATAGGGAAATTAGGCTTATGGTAATATTTTGGGCATTTTTCTAAAAAGGTACATTTTTAAAGAATTATTATTTTCATGTTCTGGGTATTTTCATCTAAATAAATTAAATTTATATCTTTTAAATTATGACTCTAATATGATGTTTAAAAATATATACAAATATATTAATATAAATTTAGAGAGAAATTTAAAATAGATAAGCGAAAAAGTTCAAAAAGTATAAAAATACATTTCCAACAAAAATAGTAATTTTCTATGTCATGTGTTTAAATTTAAATGTTAATTTTAACCTATTTTGAAATTTAATTACATTAAATGGGACCCAGATTCAAAATATACACTTAAAAATTTTGTGACAATGGTCATCATATGTTTTTAGGTAATGAATAATTACCATGGAAAATAATTAAACATGTTAACAAAGGGTAAAATATGGGAATCCGAAATAGATTAAATTCTACTAAATTGTCTAGAAATAAAGACCTTATAGAATAAATTTTATAGATGAGAAATTCAATCCTATATGTATAAAAAAATTCATTACCAAAATAACATAACATCCATGTGATTCCATATTTACATCCTTCCTAACTTTAGTTTCAATGGAAATGTCTGTTTTTCACTTATAAAAGGAGATCCCATCCACAAACTTTAATCCACTCTTATACTTTAAATTATTTTTTGAGTTTAAATATCTTTTAACTATCTTAAAATACTCTAACACATTTGGATATCCCCCAGTTATTTGAAATCATCTCTAGTATTTTGTTTTTTATAGGTCCTCCAATAAAAGGTTCACGTCAGCAAGTGGATTAGAGAACTTTTTTGGAAGTCATGAGTTAATGTAATGAAATTTTCAACTAAAATAATTTAAATGATATCTAATTATTTTTAATATAATCCAATTATATAAATTTTTCATCCACTATTTCTATTCTTAATTAGGTATCTAATTCTTTAAATTTTACGGATTTTCAAAAGTAAAATCTTTTCCCTAATTTATAAATATTTTGTTTAACAATAATAGAAATACAAAAATTACCAATCCTATTATTTCATATTATATTTAGATTTTTTTGTAATATATTTTAAAATTATTCTACATATATTACCATGCTCAAAATTCCATGGTATTATCAGCCATTCAATATATTTATAATGAGATATTACTTTTAAACTCTCATTATACAACCATAATTATCTATTGAAATGATCAAATATTATTGGAAACCTAAATAATAAATAAAAAAATAAGAAATTTTAAAAATAAAATAGTCAAATTATATTCCAGTGGAACCAGATAAAGTAAATCCTTCTCTGGATACAAACATATGGGTGTAGAATTTATCTCAAATTAACCTAAGGGTAATAACCCTGAAATTTTTTGGTTGCGTATCTATTAGATCTTAACTCAATTTATATATAATGACCCTAATTATAAAACCAATATGAAATTCTTGAGGCATATTTTTTTGGGTTTTAATAAGAGTATTTAAAAACCATAATGAGGGATTTGAATATATTGCCTTTCAATTTAGGTTATCTAACACTATACATCACTTTATTGAGATTATTTTAACACTTAACTTCCATGTACTTTATAATAATGAGTGCATGTAATATTATTACAATCATTTACTTTTCTATATATCTATTAATCTATATGAAATTAACACCATAAAAATTTAGGTGTTTTTAACAACAATAAAATTTCTTTCATTGATGGGGGAATTTTTGAAAAACCATTTACTAGTCATTTTAATACTTATATTAATTAATTAATAAGGAATATTTATAATTAATTATATTATAATAATAATATATTTGACTTATTTTTTTATATCTTTCTCCTAGAATTATATATCCCATAGATGCATCAATAGGTATCCTTAGACAAACTAGTTTGTGTATTGGTGTATGCTATACTATTTATATATAAATACTTGGAACTCGGCCTTGATGGTAAGAGTAAGATGTTAGAGATTACTCATTACATCACATTAAATGTTGTTATTTGTATCAATGTGATTATTTATATTTCATTTTTTATATTCTGTACTCATGTTAATAATTTTATTGAATTTTTTATTGTTATTTTGTCCCACCATATCAATCATTCATTGATATTACATGGTTATTTCTGCTACACACAACCCCTTACTAGGGATCTGAGCTCACCCTTTTATAGTATTTCTCATTTTCCTAGAAACCATGAACATTACTATGTGTGACAATGAAATTTGATGCAGAAATAATATTTTTTTCATTTATTTGAATAATCTATCTAATGTTTTCAATTTAAGGTGATTTATAATTATATATATTATTTCCATCAGACTTTAAACCTATTGGATCTTTTGTATTGTGATCTATATATTATTTCACAATGTTATTAAATAACCACTAGATCTAGTATACTAATTTCAAGTTGTTACACATGTCACTATTTCATCAATTTTCTGAGTGAACAAGTAAGAATGGGTTTTGTGAGGAACCTAAGGACATATTTTATTTATCTTAATTTGGGTGCAAGGAATATTAATCAACATAGTCTATCAAATCTTGAATCAAGAAACTATGGATTGCACATTTTTGTCCATTTTTCCTATAATGGATCCCATTATCTTTATTACCTCTTGAATCTTTCTTGGATGTATTTTTCTATGTCAAGACAATATTGTAAATTTTAATATAGACAAACTAGTTTCTAACATGTGGTTATTAGGAAATACCATTGGTACTTTGCAACGGGTTCCTTGAGTTTCATGTTCATAAGTGACCTAGTTTGTTATTGAAGCCATGGATTTACATGATACATATTTTTATATAAAATTCAAATATTTCCATTATGAGGTTAATTATCATCCCACAATTATGTTTTAAATGATACCCTCATGAATGAATTATAATGGATAAATTCAAAATAATGGTATAATAATTATATATAATTTAATCTCTAGGTTTCCATAATATTAAGTGGAAATGTGATAAAAAAACCAAATAAATTTGATATAGTTCCAAATATTTCAATATAGATAAATTCTAAATACTGATTATGTATTTTATTTTTTAATGGTTTTTTGTTAATATATATGATATTCTCTATGGCCACTCAAAAAATATTTACATCACTTAACATATGGATTTTTATAATTATATAATATTTTCATAAATTATTTTGGTTTCTTTAGTGATACTGAAGTTCCCTCGCATGCATAATTACACTATTTTTATCACTACAAAACTACATCAATATTGATATTATTCTAACAACCCCAAGTTAATTTATGAAATTATTTTTCTAAAGAAAATTATTTATAACTAGATATAATAACATATTTTACTTATATTTTAGTGACTTGAGGTCCATTTTTCACAAAGCATTGAGTTATCCTTGGAATTTTTTTCATCATATACTTCAATAGGTTGAAAACAATTACATATATATGATGTATAAATCTTGGATAGTTGAGAGGAAAATATATTTCTCACGTTAATCTGTGAAATACTCTTAAAACAACTCCACTGGTAACACAATAGTTTGTGTCACCAGTCAATGTGTATCCCAATGCTCATATAAAACATTGAGAAGAAATAGTTTTGATTATTTGTTTTCAAATTGTATTACATAATATAATCATTGTGTACTTGGACTTGATTTGAATTATTCATTTAGATGACCATGATCTTAATGAGTGTTAATTTTTTGAATAATTCTGAGCCCTAGGTATTTTTATAGCTTTGGATGATATCACTATTTCCTATATACATCTGATGAATTTCTTATATATATGCATACGTGTAATGATTTAATTTTTATATCCAATATTTTTTAAAAAAAATACATGTTTATATATAATAAATATATTACTCTATTACAACTATTGATTTTTTTATGAATATATAATAAAAAATTAAATTACACTATTAAATATATATCTATATCCTTCCAATGGGTAATCTATATAAAACCTGTTCATATAAATAATTTAAAATATTTGAAACCAAAATAAAAAAATGTGCACATATTTTATGATAGGTAGCCAACCCCACAATTCCTAAATAGGGGATCAACCACTCGATGATTATCCCAATGTTCCACTATGCATAGATTGTTACTTCGGAGGAATATAAATTGAAAACATAAATTTAAATAAATAAATAAATATATTTAAATATAATTATCTATAATAAATCCTTATTTTAAAATAATGAAAATTATATATTTAATAACGACTGACCGTAAATTATATCACATATTATAAATGTCATGAAACTTCTTAAATTTAGGATATAATATTTATAATATGAAATTTTAACACTTCATATAATGTCATAGAAATATTCAAAATATAAATAATTTATATAGATATACATGGAAATTTAATGAGGAATTAAATAAATAAATATACAATTAAGATAGTCATGAAATATACATTTTATATTATTACTTTGAATAATTTTAATTATCATAAATTAGTATCTAATATAAATATTTCATATTAATATTAAAAAAAATTGTCAAAAAAACATGGAATTAATTTTATTTTTTTATTTAAAAACATTTCTAACAAAATCTATATATTTTCAGACACCTTAGAATATATAAATAGTGTCAATAAATTTTATTAATTTATTTACACTATATTTATTATGATATGAAAATATAATCTTTAATTGATTTATTGTTTATATAAAATACAATGAAATAAGAATGATTATAACTAGTCTAGATTAGAATAATATTCATGATTTTAGAGAATATATGTGGGTCATCACTAAATATTTGAAAACATGCCATATTATCAATGAGACCACTAGTTATATAAATACGAAGATGATTCTAATTAGTGTCTTGAATGATTTTTTTAAGATTAAAATAATTTATAAACATCTATATGTTTTATTAGGAATTTATATGGAATTATACATACTCAAATGGTTATGAATGATGAAAATTATTTTACAAACTAGTCTATTAAATAAATTAATGCTAATTATATGATGTAAAAACAATTCATCTTAGTAGCGCCACTTTCTATCATATTCTTATTATTTTAAAATATTTCACTAAAATATTATTCTCCCCAAAAACATTGATATTTTTAGATATGTGGGTCACCTAGATTGATTTATTCAATCATTTTTAAATCCTAAGGATCTAAATCTCCTTTTGGTGATATTAAATGATATGGGGTACACTTAATGTTATAAAATATTCCATCCAATAATGGAACAATACTAAATTTGGAAACATTTTAATACCATATCCACACTCAATAAAGAAAAAACAATCATAGAGTGCATTTTTTATGATGACCCATTAGAGAATAATAAATAAAAAATATCTATCTTAATCATATATTCATAAATATCTCATAAAAGAATAAATATATTTCTAAAATAATCATTTCATCAATGTGATTAAATATGTGTATATGTTCAATTTCTTCCATGCTCATGATAAGTGTAAGAAGAAAATCGGCTCAATCAAAACCATTGCACTGGATGATGTATGTATTTTTGAAACAAATTCAAATTAATGAATATACTATAAATTATTATGTTAATATATATACATATATAGTTGATTATGTGTATATAATTAATTACATTCTTGAAAAAACGTCTCATTTGATATATTTAGTATAAAACACTAATGCTATTTCATTATTTATTTTAGATCAACTATTCTTCTAGTACCCTTGGTCTTGATGGGTTTTCCAAAATTTATTTAATACCTAATATGATATAATATGTTCTAGATTAAGGTATTAGATTTTTTTTCATTTGAAATCTAATAACCTGTGGTATTATCATGAAAATAACTTTATCGTTATTAAAAATGATTACCCCTTCAAATATGATGACTGAGGAAGGATCAATTAATGATCCTTTACAAATAATTTACTTCCCATATTTTTTCTATTAAACCTACTCCTCTTATGGATATTTTTATTCATAATGGTGAATTGGGTTTTATTTAAAATTGTTATATTCATGATAATATCCTTTATCCAATTAAAATCCTCATCTTATTAATGTAAAACAGAACAGTGGCAACCCAATAATTAAGCTTGATGTATGTATGTGTTTTGATTCCATGTAAATATTATTTATATTTACTATTATTTATAAACAAGGTTTAAATATTATATTCATCAATATAGTGGAATGATCCTTTATTTTATTCACTTATAATTTCTTTTCAAGGGTTTCATAATGGGTAATTCAATTCCAAACTATTGGAGTTAAACAAGGGAACCTTCTTACACCCCTCTCATATACCAATTCCTGTGAAATGATTGTCCATAGTATTAAAACTATTTTTTGGATAAAAAATTCATTACTATCATATTACAAAATACTATTTTAGCACTAATTGTTTTGATATTGATGAAATCGTGATATTTTCGTAGTGGATATAAAATCTCTAAAAATATCATTTTATTATTACATTTTTATTAAAACTAATAGGGTTTTTGTTTTATATACTTGAAAATTAAATTCATTTCCAATATCAATTTTCCATTATTTTGTTCCTTATATTTATTAGAATACACATATGAGTGGATAAATTATATAAAGTAATTATTTGGGATCCCCCTTTTGTAATGGAGAATGAATAAGATTTCATTTCATTATCTTAATTTCAAAATTAAATATTTATAAAATATAATTAGTGATGTAATTTTATCTCTATTGGTAATAGATTAAAATATATAAAAAATAATATATCACATTTTAACTTACCCTATTTTTTTATGGATCCACTACCAAATATCTCAATTCATGATCTTCAAATGAAATTTTTAGACATTCTTTAACGTGATTATGAATTTTGATGAAAGAATCATTTATATTCGTAGAAACTAATATTATTTCCCACTAATAAAAATGTCCCATATGTTATAATTACTAATGAAAATTGAATAAATTTAATTTACATAAATTTAATTTACTAAATTATGATAAAAATTAAGGGGATAATTTTAGGATGTAATTGTATATCCCCTTATAAGAAAAAAATGTACGTCTTTACTAGATGTCTATTCAAAGTTAACTATATTAACTCTTAAGTACAATGGTTACTAATTTATCAAAATACAATTATTTTTTGATTTATTATATAATAAATCCCTTATTATTTAGCATATAATGAAATGTGTAATTTGTATTTCATGATTAAAAACATTTATTTCATAAAGATCATTGAACTTTACTCTCCCTTGATAATATCCCTGGCATACTATTTTCATATTTTTATACGTATTCACATTATATTAATGAAATTATAAATATAATAATAATATGTTTTACATTATTAAATAACTTATAAATTTTCATTTTAATTTGGTAAATTTGCTTGTTAAGGTTTATTTATTCTCTAAACATCTCATTGATAAACTTTTTCATTCAAAAATGGATAAATTTTTTGGACAAATAATTATAGGAATATTTACTCAATCATCCTAGTTACTATTATTTTAAACAGATTTTTATAAAATAATTATTTTATACATTATGTTGTTTTTTGGAAGAAGAATCTCTATAATCAACCATATTAATTATAAACCATATTTATTCACCATGTATAAGATAATTAATCTGAGTTCTATTATAGATTGTATTGATTTCCAAAATCTACATGTTTAATGTTAGTATTCTAGGATATCATAGCTCTATAATGTTTATTTGACCATACCACTGATTAGGTAGTTGAAAAATAAATTTTAATAACTCTTTATAACATGTAATGAAAGTAACTTCCTTTATATTATTGAATACAAATGGCTATTCATTATATATTATTATATTTTCCTTTCAACCAATAATTCTCTTTGTGGGAAAGTGATGTTCTACCTCCATGCTCTTATATGATATGTTGGTAAAGTTATTTAGAATATGGTGATTGAAAATGATTCAGTTTCATGTCAACATATATTCATTGAGTAGATATTTCACTTAAGATTGTATCTGATATTATGAGTTTTTTTCAATGTCTCCAAATGTTAAAAAGGTATAATTCCTAAAAGAAAAATATTTTAGAAGTGTGATGTATTTAATCTTTTGAATAATGTTAAATACTAGAGTTTTGAAGTCCCATTGAGATTCCCATCCAATGTGAGGTATATATTTTCTTAATCTTAATAAATTTTTGGTTCTCCCTATTTGAATGATTGTTCTCTATTACATTTCTTACCCACAAATATGTTTTTTCGTTTACTTAGATTTTTATATTTTTATATTTATATTTTTATTCCATGTTTATTTATAATTTTTAATGTTGTTCATGTTTCTCTTTATTGTATGGTTTGTTTTTACTTATATATAGCAATATTATTGGTATTGAACCTTTAAAAAATCTTATAATAATTATTCCTTATCCTTATCTATAAATTTGGGCTTGATTAATAAGAGGACTATCTAAAGGCATCATACTCAGAATAGCTCATATTCTTAAAAAATATCAATTTATAAAAAAATATTAATTTATAAAAAAATATTATTATGAAAAGGGGTACCTACAAATTTATAAAACCCAAGTCAAAGTAAACTAAAATCGAAAAGGATGGAGTGTGTGGTTAATTACCCGTCACTAATACAAAAATCTAAAAGAATTTCCCCATTTATTTTTAGTGTGATAGTAAATGGAATTAAAAATGTGATGATGAGAGTAATATTGGGAATGAACACACATGAAACAAGGTTTTTTACAAGTTTATCTCATTTTTTATCAAGTGGATAATACTTGGGGAACAAATATTTTAATCTTACAATTCAGGTTCATATCCTATTGTAAAAAAGAAAAATGAATAGATTTGAAAATGGTCTGGAACTCCATGTACAAGAATAAAATTATAACATCAAAAAGTCAATAAATATTTTACTCCCATTCTCAAGGGACTCTTAAAATTGGATCATGTGTGTGAACATGTTCTTCTCTGACGTTGTACCCAAAATATTCTTAAAATTTATCATTGAAATTGATAGTTTACTATCTTAATGTTCCATCACATTTATCATTATATTATTATCTATAAGATTCAAATAATATTATTATACTTTTTATATATAATGGAATGGATCCCTTGATTGGGGTGTGGTTCTCAAATATATATTACCCACCTAGTATCTCTCAAAAGATCCCCAAAAAAATTATAAAAATCCTAGTATCAACATGTTTATTGTATCGTGGTCTTTGTATATCTTCATATATGAAAAATAAATTTTCGTACCGGTCCATAGAGATTTATAAATTATTTATTCTCTCCCCATTCCATTCTGATATAAAAAATATGATGACATGGCCCATTGTGTCATTAACCAAGCAATTGTAATGAATATTCATGCATCAAGGAGTGGAAACCTTCAAATATTTAAACATTTTTGAAAAAAACTCATGAGCTCTACATTATAAAATAGTATATTCCTTAAAAATTCTAAAGAATATTATTATAGCGAAACCCCCTTTTGATAAAACACGGTGTATTTGTGTGACAATAAATTTTTCATCTAACTCAACTTATAATTTCATTGCATTTATCTTCACTATATTATATTCTAAAAACATGTAATCCTTCATTTTTTGTTGAAGTCAACTCTAATAATCTTCTCACTAATCTATGATAATGTTTTTAAGTAATACAATATAAATTCACCATTAATTCTCATGAATGAATTGTTTTAAGATAAAATTATTGTATACCTCCAATATGATGTTTATTGAATTTCCATATCATATTATGGAATATTTTTTTTGAAATTCATCTATATACTTAGTGAAAATCTGTATACTATATTTATATTGTGTGATTTTATATCATTTTAACCCCTTTATCAATTCACTTTATATGTTATAATAAAATCTATAATCAGCACATCCACTTCAATCTCCCCTAGGTGATCTTCAGTCTCCTGATTGATTTTTTGGAAGAAATAAAAAAACTGATATTTTACAAAAAATTTATCCACAAAACTCTTAAATTATACCCCTGTAAGGAAAAAAATATTATGTTCTCCTCCTTGATTTTCATTTAAAAAAATAAATAGAGTCTCTTACAATTTTTAGGAATATATCTTTCATATTTCCCCCTTAATCAAAAAATGAATAGGTTGAAAAGAGAGGAATCATAAAATAAATATTGGTATTTATAGAGATAATTCACTCCAAAAAACAATATCTAGTACTATGATCCATTATTCATTAGGGGATCTTCATGATATTCAAAACCCACTACTTAGTAAAAAACTATCCTAGTGAATTTTCACCATATTACAATTTCTACATAATAAAATGTGAATTGATTAAAATATTATCCATCCTCAAACGTTCTACCTAATTTTTTGATAGGATTATTGAAATTATTTTGCAACTCAAAATCATTAAATAATATGTCGCATCCACCATCATGTATCTATCTTTCTACTTTATCCACGTCATTTGTGTTGTATCATGAAATAACACAAAATATTAAACTTTCATTAAGATTAAGGTGACTAAATTTTTATTCTTAGAGATAAAAGTAACACATCTTCCTATAATAAAATATAATCCACTAGAATTTGAATTTTGATCATAAGTTTCACCATCCTAATCTAAATCAAGATACCCATAAATCTGAAATGATGTTACTTTTTATACCTTAACCAATAATAAATATTTCCTTTAAAATAGTGTAAAATAAAATTTTAATCTATAATATGTGAATCCTGAATATTTATTTTTAATTTTTCATTACGAATAACCATAATTGTGATTTATGATCTAGTAATTGTCATGTAGATTAGGGCATAAATAATCCATTTAAACTTTATTTGACCCACACTTCATCCTTCTTAATAGGGGGAAAACATTTTTCAATTTTTTATCTAATTATAACACTATAGTGAAACTCTCTTTTCATATATTAAAATTAATTAAATTTTCAGTAATATTTAAAAAATTATACAAATAGACACATAAAGACCGTACTAGTCTAGTGCTTTTGGAAACATGGAAAAATAAACCCAAATACCAAAGTGAACTAAGTTTTATCCCAAAAAGTTATTTTTAATTAGAACCCTTCTGGGAGTAATAATACATAATGCATAACTTCATACCCTGGGAAAAGAAACCTCTAAAGTGGTGATCTGAAGTGCCTAGTAAAGAAAAGCAAGGGAGGCATGTAATCATAATCACTAGAATAAGGGTATGAGAATGTGATCATAACATTGGAAGATCATACCCTACATATCATAAGATCATAGACATGAATCATGAAATAAATCTTGGACTTTCTTAAGATATTAGTCATAATGAAATAATAAACATAAGCTATGAAATAATAACATAGGAATAATACATTTAATAGTGGAAAACTCTTAAACATAAAATATGATTTTTATAATAGCCAATCCATTGAGACCAAGACCATCTTTGTAGTATGGGTTGACTCTCCATACCATATTGGTAGTCTTGGTTCACTCCCATTGACACATTAGTAGCATTAGTTCACTCAGACCATCTTGTTACTCATGGTTTACTCCCATGACCATCTTAGTAGTCAAAGTTCATTCCCAATACCATCTTAATCAATCTCATGATATATAACTTTTTAACTAATAAATTTAATGGAGATATAGGTCCCAAACTTCTCATAATTAAATCATAAATAAATGTGACACAAGATCATTAGAAATCATAAAATAAACATGAAATGAAATGGTTTTCATAAACATGTAAACATATCATAACCTATGGAAAAAAATGTTGGTTTCATAAAAATTAAAAAAACATAACCTACGAAATAGAAATAGATTTCAAAAACATATAAACTGTTAAAGAGAAATGGGTTACATAAATACCATGATATTATTCATAACACATTAAGATAAATAATATGAATGGATCCTTTAGAACATTTTCTGGAAAGGTATACGTAAGAAAACATATATAATCTTAGATGGAAAATAATTTTTAAATACAATTGAAAATAAATTTCTTGAGGAAAATATCATTTATTCAATGAAAAATTATTTTTAATGAAAAAAACATTTTGAAAATCATTTACATATAAAATACCTAGAAATATATAAATATTACATGAGATCATTTTGAAAACCATTTTCCTTGAAAACATATAGAATATGGCTAAATTTTTTTTCTTTGAAAACACATTGAAAAATTTAATATAAAGCTAAAAAATGTTTTAAAAACCATTTATATGAAAATAAATTTCAAAAAATGTAATGAAATATTTATTTTTTTAAAACAATTCCTTTTAAAATAACTATAAAAATTTGTAATGAAAGATTGAAAAAACATTGAAAAAAATTTTACATGAAAACTTATGAAACAATGTTGAAGATTATTTTGAAAAATATTATCCTTGAAAACTTATAAAATAATCTTGAAAGAAATTTAAATTATTTTCATTGAAAACTCTTTGAATGTTCATAACTTATTCTTGAAAGTATTTTGAAAACCTTTTTAGAAATCATGGTTTTTGACAGAACACATATTTCCGACCAAAGAGATTGTAAAGTCTGGATTTTTTAAAAATAATTTCTTTACTATTATATAGAAAAGAGTATAAAAATGGTACCAATACAAGAATATATTTTAAATAAATATATTATAACGAAATTAATGAGTGTTCTTGAGATATGGATCATAATATTTCATCAAAGGAAGCGTAAACATAAATAATCTTGAAAAGTGATGATATTGTTTCAATAATTATATGTTTATTATACATATTATATAAAACCATATATTTGTATATTGTACCATATATCATTTTATTATGACCTTATATTACCCGCTTACTGACAATCTTATGGTAATTTTTCACTTATAGTAATATTAGCTTTGTTCTGCACATGTGTCTTAATTTGTTATAACATCAATCCTTATGCTCAAATAATAATTTACATAATGTAAATTGGGGAATAAATATAGTTTATATTCAGTATATGTGTATTATAATAATCTATAGAATATATAATTATTAAATGGAATTCACTAGTACTGGATATGACAATCTGTACGTATGCATGAATGTTGTTTCATTTTTATTTTCATATTGATAGAAAAGAGGTAAATGAAATATGTTATAATATATATGTCATTATTAAAGTATAATTACTATATAATACATATCATATATTTTCACTAAAACCATACTTAATACATTCAATGTAGTGTGTGAATTAATCACATCGCTTTGAGGGGGAATTAGTCCACACTTCCCCATAAGAAATTATTATATTTATACCAAATGGAAAGTAGAAATATCTGTTTTGAAAAATTAGTAAAGAATATTAATTAAAATTTAAATATAATAAATTAAATAAATTAATATATTTTTCATCAAAATTTCCACAATGATATGTGGTAAAAAATTGAACTATCATTGTTTTATGAGGCCATAATTTTCTATACTTGTAAACAGTATGTTCATTACCCATTAGATGGATGTGTGTGTAAGTGTAGGAAGAAAAAATATCATAAAAAATCATATTATATTGAATATACTATTGTTTATATACAACAATGGAATAAATAATTTGTCAGTTGTGGAGAAATAAAATAAATGAAAGGATCTAGAGAGAAGTCATTTCCTCTTAATCGAGTAACTCCTTTTAGTTTGTGACCAAAGACTTACTTGGGTTACTTTTTACCCAAGGGGAATATTCAAGGAGGAATGGAGGGATTGTTTTATATCTATTGGGTTGATATTGGATGAAAATAAGTTTTTTGAGAGGTTTGATGAAGAGTGGTAGGTGGTGACCTTTTATAGGGAACGGAAAGTACACATTTGGCATTTTTGAAAACAAGTTAGGGGTACCCACGTTTTTATTTAAAAAAAGTCATTAAAAACATACAATTCTAATTAATATAAGCTTAATGTCTTAATAAGTTCCATCTGATGTGTGATGGACATGTTTATAAGTTCTTTTGGTCAAAATTTTTGGTTTAGTACAGTGTTTACCTTGTTTTTCTCTTAATCGTTGCAATAAATTCTAATCACATTCTATAATATTTTTGATTAAAAACAATGTTTAACTTTTTATAAATTATATGTTATTATTATTTCAAATATGGAATCCAATTTTTTAAATTCTAATAAAATAAGTGGCAGAAATGAAATTAAAAATAATCCCGCTGATGGGATGACACCATGGGTTTTTAAAGAAAAATTGTCCAAAGGTTTTCCATGTTTTTATAGCCCATTTCGAAGTGTAATTGATTCCAATGAACTCAATTAAATTAATGAATAAATTTAATTATTTATTTAATATTTAAATCCAATTTAAAATGTAATTAATCCATACAAATTAAATAATTGAAAAAGAGGTTTTTAATTAAAATTCAGTATTTTTAAATATTCATTAAAATATAAAAAAATAAAGAAAACTAAAACAATTTAACAGAACCTAACATTTAAGTTTTCACATGAAATATTATGTTTATTTTTACATATTAAAGCTGTAAATGTTTCAGAAATTATATTTATAATGGGGTCTCCATTAAAAGGTGGTAAAACTACCTTTATAAAAATATATGGTTTTAAGCATAAAATAAGGTTTGTTCTAATATTATATCTAAAAAATATATTATATGATTAAAAAGAATATTTTAAAATATATATCATATAAATTTAATTAATAACATTAAATTTTATTAATTTATTTATCTTATTAATATAAATCGGCTTTTAAAATAAAAATATACATTTATAAAATCAATCTATTTATATTCCTTTAGTTTCTATATTCTTTTCAAATTATTAGTTAACAAATGAACTCAACTATATATATTCTTCATTTATCTAATCCTATAATATTCAATTTTATGGCCAGGTTATATTATATTAACCAATAATATTTTAATAATGAATTATTATTTAGTAACACTCTGTCTTGCATGTTACGTAAGACATCAGGGAAATCCAGTCTTGTGTGTAATGAATGATAACCTCATTATACTGTGTAGAGAAAGAAAAAATTTATTTTGTTTATAGTGCATGATTGACATGATATTATGTCTAAATACATCCATACATAGTTCATTAATATAAAATAAATTATTTTAGTCATTTTATGAAATGAAAAATATTTGAAAGATTAAATTAATCTGAAAAAATTATTTAAAAAATATCTGGATGTCACATTCTGCCACCATTAAAATCAATTTCACCCATGAAATTGATCTTAGATATCAAAGGTTTAAAATATGAAAGTTCCATTCATAGAAACCCACATCCTAAAAACAAATACTAAAACTTCCCTTAAAAAGGGAATGTTGAAACTATTTAGTTTCCCAAACTAAATCATTACGAGATTCCCAAACAGGAGAAAATATATAGGAAGTGAAAAATTATACATGGAAGAGAAATATTACCATCATAACTTTTTTGATATTGATAGAGAACAAGGTGGGAAGAAATTTAACAATCGCAAAGACATGAATTTTTGATGACCTAAGGGACCTTCTAATTCATTGTAAATGAAGGTACTGTGACAACATTTTTTGTCTCAAGATCCTTTTCCTTAATATTGATTAATTTTAATGAAAACTTATACTTTCATGATTTCAGGACAACATCACCCTTTGTGGTTTATTGATCCACTTCACCACTTTATCTAAAAATATAGGTGATTTTTTCATTCTTAAAGTACAAATATATCATCTGATCCATGATATTTTATACCATTTTCATTAGTTATCATTATCAAAAATTAGTTTTAATAGGCTACCCAATATGAATAAATCCTCATATAGAGAGATAATAATTTTATCTGACTAACTTCACCTGAATATTCACACAAAATTTACATAAATGGTAAATCTGATAACCCTTTAAAATGTTTAAAATTTAAATCTTTTGAAAAAATGTCATGAAATTGTCTTATCATTGATCCCAAATATATCATAACGTACCACTTGGTTGTAACATTCCATACATGTGAATACCCTCATTGTATATTCACTTGAAACATGATACCAACCATAATTAACATAAAAAATTCTGGAAAACATGCATGCTTCCCAATTTTGTAGTTTACTGGATGTATTCCATAAATATAATATGTTTTAAACCTCATGTATGATAGCATAAAGTACTTATCAAAAAGTCCTTAACTAGTCTCAAGGTCATCAGTATAGTAATATTTTCTTATATCCAACATATCTTTTTCCAAATAACATTATCATACTATAAGAAACATTTTAAGGGTTATATTTCCTTTAATAATGTGTTTTCCACGGACATCACCTCACCATTAAATCACATTTCTATTCTACCAGATCTATTGAACATATTAATGTAAATCATTACAAAAAATACAAAAATTCAATAATTCTGGTTAATTTTACCATTCATATAACATAATTACTGAATCCTAAATACATAAATACTATTATTATTACACTTCATCCATAATCCATAATAAGGATACTTAAATTAATTACTTAATACCTCTATCCTTTCACATTTAATATGTCGTCTCATCATCATCGACAATATTACCATTAATTGCACCACCTTGCTAATTCTCTCTAGGAGAATTCCTCTTGGGACATTGATTTTCATAATGAACATTTATTCCACACATAAAACACTTTAACTTTTATTATTTATTAGGGAGGCCAATATTCTCATCTATTTCGTTAATTGAACTCTTCATTTTCCCTTGTAGTCACTTTATTTATGTACTTGTTTTCTATAGACAAAACACCTTATGGTTTCTCTAAGATACCAACTTAGGTGAATCCTTCCACATTCTCAACTTAAAGGAAACCAAATCATTATTCCTATATGGTCTTCATTACCTAAACTCTCAGAAAACTCCGTACTTGTTTTCCCTGGTGGTTCTAATAGTTGGTTAAGTTACACATTATTAATCATGTTCTGTGAAAACTAATTACGCATGATCACAAAATCTCTTACTCTATTGATCATCCCACTTGATTTCTTATCAAAAAATCAGCCATCACATTCAATTTTAATCCATTTCCTTTTGGTTCCCTCTATTGACTAAAACTAGAAGCATAGTGTGAGAATTGGTCATCATATCAGAAAACCAGACAATCAGGAAAAGAACTTACAGGATGTATAAATCATGAATCCTCACTTAATAAATAACACCATTTGTTCATCCGTGGTTATTTATAGACAACATATATTTAAATCTTTCATGATGGTTTTTGAATAGTTGTGAATTTCCAATGAACCCCCCCACGAGTGTTATAGAAGGTGTACTGCAAGGCTGATTATCGTGTACCAAATTACCCTGAGTTAGGAATGCAACATCTTGTCACAATTATTATACCTAGGTACATCTATTATAGTTACAAATTTACTTGTAGTATCTAAAAAGGGATGTATTTTAAGGAATCCCTCTCACTCTAACATTTAAAAAAAATTATGAAATTTTGCTATAATTTTCCTTATCCTTAGACTTATCCCTATACATGTACTTAGGTATCTCACTATGGTTTTCTCATCATAGCTTCCAAATGATAACTAATCCTTTTCCCTAATAACAAATATAGTGACCCTCTCTTTTCATACATTAAAATTACATAAATTTTAGAGAATAATTAAAACATTATACAAATAGACGCCCAAAGACTATACTAGTCTTATTTATTTGGAAACATGGAACCATAAAAATTGATATGTAAGTGAGATACATTATCTCCCACTATGATATTCATGACAAGAAACCTTCTTAGACACATTATACATAATAAATATCTTCATAACAAGGGTAAATAAACATAAAAATATGTGAGATCAGATTCTCAGTAAGGGTAAACGAGGGAGACATGTAATCATAAGCATGAGCACGTGTGTATGAGAACGTGATCATAATATTGCAAGATCATACCCCTCACATCAAATGATCAGAAAACATGAATCATGGTATACATATTGGAAGTTAATAATTCATAAATCATAATGTAATAATGAACACAACCAATTAAATAATTATATAGGATTAATATATGGAATTGTGGAAAACACATAAGCATATAATGTGATTTTTGCAATAGTCAAGGCATTGCTTCCAAACCCATCATTGTAGAATGTTTTAACTACCAATACTATCTTTTTAGTAATGTTTCACTCCCTTTACCTTTTTAGTAACATGAGTTCCCTCATCATACTAGCTTGGTGGTCATGGTTCACTCATATGGCCACATTTGTTGTCACGGTACATTCCAAATACCATCTTAGTCTATCTCATGATATATAAATATTTACCCAATTAATTGTAGAGAGATCTTGGTCCAAACCATCTCATAATGAAATCAAAAATACATGTTCTACAAGATGATTAAAAATCATATCTTAACACATGAAATTAAATTTGTATCATAAGCATGTAATCATATAATAACATATGAAAAAAAGATACACTGTTCATAATCATTTCATCAGAATCATAACTCAAGAAAAAGAAATTGATTTCAAATACATAAAAACTGGTAAAGAGAAACAATTTTCATAAAGTATTTGAAATTAAGTAAAACCATTTTAGAGAAACAATAGGAATGGATCCTTTAATTCATTTCATATAAAGACATGAGTAGAATCAATAGATTTAATCTCAGATGGAAAATAATTTTGAAATATCTTTCAAAAAACATTTTTGATGGTAAATATCCTTTCTTCTTAGAAAAATGATTTTTAATGCATAAAACCACTTGAAAATAATTTTAATAGAAAATAACATCAAAAATTATAAAATATACTTTAAATCATTTTGAAAACCACTTTCCCGTGAATAATTATATAATAATCTTCAAGACATTTTAAAATGTTTCCATTGAAAATTTTTGAAAACACTAAAAGGGAGCATGAAAAAATTGTAGAAAATCATTCCTTTGAAAATAAATCTGAAAAAATATCAATAAAGATTGAAATTATTTTTTAAAATAATTTATTTTAAAATAAATTTTAAAACATATAAATAAATTCGGAAATTATTTTGAAAACCTTTTTATAGGAAAAATTATGAAACAATCTTGAAATTTTTTTTGAAAACAATTTTAATTTAAAAAATATAAAATAATATTCAAAATATTTTACATTTTTTTCTGGGAGAAAAATTGAATTTTCATAAATAGTTTTTGAAAACTTTTTGAAAACCTTTTTATAAACCATGGTTTAGAAAGAATACAGATTTGTGGCCAAAGAGAGGGTAAATTTAAGCTTACATAAAAACACATTCTCAACTATATTTGAAATAAAATAGTTGAAAAATGGTACCTATATAAGAATATATTATTAATAATAAGAGGAGAATAAATTTAATAAGTGATATTGAGAGATAGATCATAAGATTTCTTTAGAGGAAGCATAAACATAAACAATTATGAAAAGCAACGAGATTGTTCCAATAAAATATTATAACTTAGTAACTAGGGATCATACTTTACATGTAAGAAAGGAAATTAAATGAAGCTTAAAATATCATGAAAATATTTATATTCATGATGCAACATGTAAAATGGAAGTATATTCTGCTCGAAAATAATTTAGGTGCATATCAAAACATGAGTCTCAAAGAAGGAAAATTGAGACAATATTATTTTACCGATTTAGAAAATTACTCAAATTAATACCCTTGAAATAAATATCATATAATATATACATATATATATATATATAAATTTAATTATAATAATAATGCATTACATACATGTTCAGTATACACACTACATAAATGTAATTGGTGATGAATATATCATGTATCTGACAGAAATAAAAAGTGAGATGAAATCCCCTTAACTTGTGTCTTCAATCTCATTGTACTCGGTCAAACCTCTTTTATAATAAAATTATGTTTATTTTAATCTTTTACATAACCTTATTTTTATGTATAATACCATATATTTTTTTATTATGATCTTATGTTAACTTTATGTTTACAATCCTATCTTAAGGTTTCACTTGGGGTAATATTTACTATGTCTGTCACATGTGTCTTAAATTGTCACATATTGTTTCATTATAAATATATCATGATCTACATAATGTAAATAATTTTATAAATATCATTTATATGTATTATATGTGTTTTATAATAATATATATAATATTAAATTATGAAATGGAATACAACGTTCATGGAGACGGTAATCCGTACATATGCATGAACGTTATTTCTATTTTTACTATCATATTGAAAGAAAAAGGTAAATGAAGTATATATATATATATTCCAGTAGAATTATTATATCATATATATAATGTAATTTCACTAAACCAATCCTTAATACATTCCATGTAGTAAGTGAACGAATCACATCGCTTTGAGGGGAGGTAGTCCACACTTCCTCAAATGCGATTATATTATTTATACCAATTGAAAAGTATAAATATATGTATAGTAAAATGATTAAATAAGATTAAATACACAATAGATATAATATATAACATATATAAATATAGTTTCCAACATAATTTCTACCATGGGAGGTGGTAAGGGAAAATGAACAATCATCATTTTGTGAGGCGGTAGTTCACCGTACACATAAACGGTATATTCATTACCTATTAGAATAAGGTGAGTGTAAGTGTTGGTCAAAATATGATTATAAAAACATCCTATTATATTTAATATACTGGTTCTTTGGAATATTCACATAATAAAGTGAGTGGTTGTAGGTAGAGAAAGAAAATAAAATAATGGATTTTGAGAGAATTCATTACCTCTAAATTGGGAAACACCTTTTTTGTGTGTGCCAAAAGGACTCCTTGAATTGGTTTCCGACCAAGGAGGGATTCTAGGAAGAAGGTAGATATTTTGGGAAGTTTAGTGGGTATATATTGGCAAAATATAAGTGGTTTGAGAGGTGTGATGAAGAGGGATAGTAAGTGGCTTTTTATAGGGAAGTGAAAGGACACACATGGATTTTTTGAAAACAAGTTTGGTGTACCCAAGTTTTTACCTACCAAAAGTAATTAAAAAATAACCAAACTAAATAGTAGAAGTTTTATGAAAAAATTATGGACAAACATTGGGATCTGTAAAAGTTTCTTATTCATTTTTTTCTTCAATTCAAGGATTAGTACTTTGTTACCAAGTTTTTCATTCAATCATTGTAATTAATTTTAATCACTTTCACTAATATTTTTGTCAAAAAAGGTGAACATATTAAAAATTATAAATTATTCTTATTTGAAATATGTAATTTATTTTTGAAAATTCGAATTATATAAGTGTATGAAATTAATTTAAAAATAATCTCATAGATGGGACGACACTGCAGGTTTTTAATGTAAAAACATCTAAAATATTACTATGTTTTTAGAAATAATTTCAAAGTGAAATTTATTACAATGACCTAAATTGGACTAATTTATAAAGGTATTATATAATTATGAATTACAAATAATTTAAAATATAATTTAACCTTATAAATGTATTAGTTAAAAAAAATTAATGAATTTAAAATCTGTATTTTTAAATAATCATTAAAAAATGAAACCATATAGAAAAATACCAAAAATATATCTTAACCTAATTTCTATGTTTCTTTTTAAAATATATATTTTATTTCTAAAAATTTAATCTATAAAAGTGCAAAAAAAAATCATTAAAATTCCTTCTCTATTAAAATGCGGTAAAACAACCTTTATAAATATATAGGGTTTTAAGCATAAAATTGGATTTGTTATTATCTTATATGAACCAAATTTATTGGATGATGATAATACATATTTTTTTGAGTATATAACATCTAAATTTAATTAATATTATTCACTATTATTAATTAATTTATCTTATTAATATAAATCTTTGTTTTCACATAAAAATAGGCTTTTTTAAAACAGGTCCCATTATATTCATTTGGTTTCAATATTATTTTCTAATTATTAGTTAACCAATTAATTAAACTATATATATTCATAGGTTTTATTAATTATATAAAAATAAAATTAATGTACATGTTATATCCTATTAAATAATAATATTTTAATAATTAATTATTTTTGGTCATACTCAGTCTTGCGTGATTGGAATTAAATATAATTTTACTGCTTCTGTGAATTTAATTCCAAAAAACAGACATACATATTTGTAATAAATATGAAAAATTTAATCTAATACGGACACAAACTTTTTTAGTTATTGTAGCTTTTGAAGTTTATTTATTATGGTTAAATGTTAATCGATAAATTAAAGGTAAAAATACTTTTATAAAAATATAAAATTTCCATAAAACATATCCTAATTTCATTGGAAAAGTTTCTTTTTCAACCAAAATAAAACTTATATTTAAAATATTATCCTTTATTATCCACTTATGTTAGATTAGGTCATTTAGTATATTCTATTTCAAGAGTTAAAAATATAATTTTCAAATTTTAATAAATAAATAATTTTTAATATAGAACTATACATAAGAACAATTAAACTATAAATATTAATTAAAAAGATAATAAATGTAGAGACCCGAATCTTGACATAAATGGAAATTACATTACCTTTTTCGGAATACTTAATACTTAACAAAAACAGACACACAAAGACTGTAATAGTTTTGTGTCTTTGGAAACTCAGAACGTAATATCCTAATCATGGTGAAAGATCTTCAACATCTCCCATAAATATCTTCCCCTTTTGGTTTTATTACCTAAAACCTTTCTTTAAATCTTGGGGAAAAGTAAACATATAAAAGGGTGAGCTCAAATGCTCAGTAAGGGTAATCATGGATAAAATAAAACAAACCATATACCATTGAACTTAAAAACATGAACATAATGTTTAAACATTAAAAGATTGAGAAAATACATAAATCTTGGAAGTACGTAAGGAATGTATAATAATGGAACATCAATCTTGTTAAAATAGAATGGGAATAAAACATGTAATTATGGAAACCATTAAGCACATGATATGATTTCCATAGTAGCAAAGGCATTGCTACCAAGACCATCTTAGTGGACAAAGTCACTTTCTGAATCGAGTTCACTCCTCATTTCAGTCCTGTAATACTGAACCGTATTAACTTACCATTCCATCCTTGTCTATCTCATGAGATATAAATCTTTACCCAATGCATTGGAGGTAGATATAGGTACCACCCATCTCATAATGAAATCATTCTTACTTGTGCCACAAAATAAACACACATCATTCATAATAACCCAACGAATAAAATGGGTTTCGTAAACATCATCCCATCATCACATAATCCATATAAAAGAAATTTATATAATTTCATAATAATAAAAGTGAAACCATATAAATAATAGAGACATGATACTTGAAACATACACATATGAAATAATGTCATCTTAGATGAAAAATGGGTTTGATGAAACACTTGAAATGAATTCTTGAGGAAAATATCTTTTCTTCTTCAAAATCATTTTCTTTTCACAAAATTCCATGCACTTTTAAAATAAAATTATTTTGTTGAAAATAGTCAAAAAATCTTGTAGAGTAAGCTTCATGAAAATGAGGCGTTATGAAACTATAAAAATCCATTCACGCCGTATAAGTTAAAAATAACATTCTTCTCGTACTTTTGTCAGAAAAGTCAAAAAGTACCTCTTATGGTAAATAAAAAAAAAGATTCCTTACATACCATGTAGTAAAAGTCAACAATGGGTAAAAAAAACTTTAAACATACATGAAAACATTTTTATAAAACATGTACATGTATAATAACAGTAACCCCAGTAAATACTTACGAATAAACAATCTCAGAGAAGAATGAGATTGGAATAATTATCCCTTACCTTAGGTCCGATATGATTCCTCATGTATAATGATTTAAATAACGTCATTGACTTATTACAGAATCATATTCATTGTTATGATATCATATATGGTTTACTTATGACTTTATATTACCTGTTCTTTTGTAAATTCCATGTTAAGGAAGCGTTTTGGGTAAAATCGTTTTATTTATCATACGTGGTTGGACTTGTTGTTCTTGATATTATTATTACTTATATCTTGATTTAATTACATCCAGAATGTAAATCATGATTTATATATCATATATATATATATTCATTACACGCACACATATATATATATATAATAGATAGATAAATGAAAGGAAAAACACCGTTAATGGAGACGGTATGCCGTACGTATGCATGAACGCTGGTTTTTGTTTCCTTATTGAATTAAGTAGATGAAATGCATATATATATACAAAAATCCAGTAGCATTATTACATCATATATTTCATGATTACTTATTATATATACTTTATAATCATTCTTGAATTGTTAACATGGAAAATGAATCTCATCGCGTCGTGGAGACGGTAATCCGTACGTACGCACGAGTGATGATATCATTCTCATATTTATTGAATGGAATTGTAGGGGATGATATAATATCTTAGAATCCATATTATGTTATAATAATAATATATATAGTTATTCTTTACACCATTATACCCATCCAAGTAAGGTGGTGGTTGAAAAACAGATTACACCACGACCTGGAGACGGTATTCTGTACGTACGCACGCGCGGTGATTTCATTTTCCGTAGGATGGATAGAATGTGAAATAGGGTTGTTTCATATTTATAATAACATATCAGTATATTATAGATACTTATGTTATTACTTTATAATGAAACAACTAGTTAAGATGAAGTTGAAGAAGAAAGAAACTTAAAAGAATCGTTAGAAGAGATTACCTCTTCTTCGACGCACCTCCTTTAAGCTTTCTCTTAAGGAAGTAGAGATTGTCTTTTGAGAAGACAAGAACCTAAAAAATGTTTCTAGGGAAGCGGAAATGAGAAATGGTTAGGGTTTTTCCGAGCTTTAAGGCTCAAAAGGGTGTGAAGAGAAGAAGGAAGGGGTGCCCTTTTTATAAGGGAGGAGAGGGGCACCTTTGGAAAAACATAAAATATTATTTTATAATAAAGTCATATTCGGTTTAATTTATTTCAAAGCTAAGGGGGGGATGGGTCGAAATCCTGTCAACCAATAGATTTTCGACAGGTTTAGGTCTATATATTAACTGTATCTTTTAGTTTTAACTCTTAGTTAATTAGATTGACATTTACCAGGTCACTTTGTATTTTTATATTATATATATAATAAACATACCATATAAATCCAAGCGATCCCCAAGTGGTCCATTAATGATACACCTATCATTATATAAGTATCTTTGCCGAACCTTAGATTTTTAGTAATATAATAACAATTAATAATATAATATTTGTTTTACAAATTATTTTATATCAATTTAGACACTATTTGGTAATTGATTTTTGTGAAAATCATAACAGTATGATTAGTTCTAAAAAATTTAATTAAATAAATAATAACAGGTCATATTAACCTATAAAATTAGTGGAATTCATAAAAAGTCTCAAATTACATTTATTTGAGTATTTATAACATCAATTATGTTAATATTTCATTAATAAGATAATTACTACATCATTATTTTGTCATAAATAAATTAAATTATTTAATGTCTAAAAATTATAAATAAAATACCATTATGTAGGAAATATTTTTAGATTTATAATGAATAATTATAGTCTAATTTATCTTATGTATAACTCTATATTAAAAATGATTTAGTTATTAAACTTTGATTTTAACTATTTTAACCCTTCTTTAAATAAATTAATAATAAATGTCCTAATCTAATCCAAGTGGACCTAAATGGTCATATTTTATTCCTAAGGTTGTTTTTGGTCGAATTAAACTTATCCAATAGAATTAGGACATGTGTTAGGGTAATAATAATATCATTTTTACACTTAATTACCCTATTTACTTTTAACCGTGGTAAATAAAAGTAAAAAGTTACTATTCACCAAAAATTATTTTCATCTCATTGAACCACATTTTAGTCCTTGATATTAACTATGTCTCTCGGATTTTTGAAATTCCACTCATAGAAGCGGTAAAATTAAGTTTTATGTGAATTTCCAAATTCTCCTAGGAGGTGGGTAAAAGATGGTGTAAAGTTCAATAAAATTTTTATATATCAAAAATTATTATAAAATGACTCCAATGAATTAAATTGAACTTATATAGGTATTATGTATCAATTTTAACCTAAAATAAATTTAAATAAAATAAATAATTATTTAAATAGAAACTCGTTTTTTGAATAGTAACCCAGTGTTTTCACTATTCATCAAAAATTGAATGTTTTCAGAAAAATACCAAAAATTCACCCTAAGCTAATTTCGATATTCTGAATCCAAAATTGAAGTCCATTTTCAAAGATAAAATTTAAAAAATTCCAAAAAGTGGGTATTAATATTCATAACAGCTAGTTCATAGTAATAATATAATAATATCTCATTTAGTGAAACTCGGTATTACATACTACACACGCTATCGAAGAAGGTCTTGATTGCGTGTTATGCAGACTAAGTCAGGGTTGCATGTAGTGAAATCTCTGTTTGGTGTTGCGTATAACATAATCAAAACTTATTTCATTTATGCACTAAACAAAATCTATACATAATGTTGCATATAATAATTTCTACAAAACAAACTTGAAATTGTGTGTAACATGAGCTGAGAATAGTGTTGCGTATATTGAAAGCTAATACAGTGTTGCGTAAAGCGCCATATAATCTTGGTGTAGCGTACAACAAAAGACATCAAAGAAATTAAAAAGAATAATTCTCATAAAATCTCAGGTTGTTACATTCTACCCCCCTTAAAATGAATTTCGCCCTCGAAATTCATCGGGGTTATAAATGGTTTTCTACTTGAAAGTTTCTTTAATAGAAACCCACATCGTAAAAAGAAATACCAAAACTTATATTTTAAAACCAAATTATGAAACGTAACGGTTACCCATATTAACTAATCACTAGGTTTCCATGTAGAAGAACATAGGTGAAAATATGTATATAGAAGAAAAACCTAACCATCAAGTTCTGATGGAGAGTGGTAGAGAGCATGGCTATGAAAAAGCCAATAATCACAAAGCCATAGATTTGTGATGATCTAAGGTACCATCTGATACATTGGATATAAGGGCACTAGGACAAATTTTTTTGTTTTCAAGATCATTTCCCTAATGTGAAAGAATTTTAATTAGAAGAAATACTTACTTTATTTCGGTATCCTCTCACCATTGTGCATGCCTCGAACAATTTCCACTTTATCTATTAATGAAATGAAGTTGAATTTGTTATTCGTGAAGCGTTTGCAGATCATGTGATAGAATGATGGGTCATTCCATCTGTTTCAAACAAAAGGTTATCCAAAGTTATCAAATATACATAAGTCCATCTATGGTGAGGTTAATCATATACGATTCCAAAAATTAACTTATACTTCATCTATCATAACGTTTAGTAAAATAAAACCAGTTTCTATTAACCAGGGAATCCCTATAGGCCTGTGGTAGGAGATAAAGGCATGTCGCACTTCGGTTGTGGGTTAGATTCCCACAGCCTTGTCCAACGCGACGGGTTGTTTCTCATCCTATCTGTTGTCCTTTTTCTAAAACTACATTATTATAACATCCCATAAATAATATCAAAAAAAAGTTCTAGCCTTAAACAATACTGACTTATGTCCAACATAATCCATTCCAATCTTTAGGATTATCCAAAATACTTCTGTCCAAGCTCATAGTATAAAGAAAACAATTACTAGAAATGTCATCTGCCGAGCATGTGAATACCATCATTTATCCCCCATATATCATAAGATAAAACTTTTTGGTGATATTCCAAACTTGTGAATACCTTAATCATGTATTCTCTTGAACCACAGTGAAAACATGAATCCTTTCACAAGGTAACTCTTTCCATATACCAAAATCCCAAAAATTCTATATACTAAAACCATGATATGAATTTGTCCTTATATAAGTCCTGAGATCGTCGATACTATCAAATATTTCATTATCTCCTTATCCATTAGTTATGTTCATTTTAGGTTCTTTCCAAAAAATATGAATAACCTTTCATGTTTACCAGTACCATTGATCATATACTTTCAAATACATTAGGAAAAACAATAGTGTAACAATCCTTAGATGATTATTTATTCCATAGTACCATTAAATTACCTCTACAACATAACTCTTGATAAATATACAATCATTCCACTACATTCTTAAACCACTGACTGAGCTTCATAATTTTATTCCTCAACACTTTTTTCATTGCATATATCATTTGTAGTCTCTTCATCATCATCCACATAAATACTACCCATACAACAATGATGATTCTCTTCATGAGATCTTCCTTTAGATAATTGGTTTTCATAATGCCCGTACATTCCACATTTAAAACATTTAACCATTGTTGATGCCTTAGCAATACGATTATCCTTGTCCATAGTGTTAACTGAACCTTTTCCTTTGCAATTAATGGCTTTGTGTTCTTCTTTTCCACACCCAAAGCATCTTCCAGTTCCTTTGAAACATTCTCTTTGATGCCTCTTTCCACATGATTTACATGAGGAAAATTGAACTTTCTTTCCTCCATGATCATCATAAAACTCCATCTTCCTCTTATTTTCTAAGTCGGGATACTTACCAAAGTTGAGATTATTGATCATATTATGATATTTATGATTTGGCATAATAACGATATGTGGACTTCCAGATCCAATTTCATTTTCTTTCTCATGAAGAATATCTTTCTATTGTCCTTCATATCCTCCATTATCATGAATCTTCCGATTTCCAGCCATTTTTTAAAACCCAAAAGAATAGTGTGAGAGGAAAAAATCATAATCAAAGGGGGAGTACCTTCAATATCTAACATCTTAGGTTTAATTATAATATCATTACTATAATTCAAGGACTATAACCTATACGTATACTTATCCTTAGGGACATCCCTAGACATACCTTTTAAATATCTTTAGGGATTTCACTAAAGTTTTCACATCCTAGTTTCCAAAGTTTAACTAAACCTTTCCTCTAATACAAACTGTGAAGACATGAATCTTGGCATACATGGACATTACATTACTTTTTTGTAATACTTAATACATTACAAAAACAGACACACAAGGACCGTAATAGTATAGTGTCTTTGGAAACTCAGAACATAATCTTCTAATCGTGGTGAATGATCTTCAACATCTCCCATAAAGATCACCCCCTTTGGGTTTTCTTACCTAAAACCTTTCTTTAAATCCTTGGTAAAAGAAAACATATAAAATGGTGAGACTAAATGCTCAGTAAGGGTAAGCATGGAGAAAATAAAACAAACCATATACCATTGAACATAAAAACATGAACATAATGTTTAAACATAAAAATCATGAGCAAATACATAAATCTTGGAAGTATGTAAGGCATGTATCATAATGGAACATTAATATTGTTAAAATATCATGGGAATAAAACATGTACTTTTGGAAACAATTAATCACAGGATATGATTTCCATAGTAGCCAAGGCATTGCTGCCAAGACCATCTTAGTGGATAAAGTCCCTTTCTGAATTGAGTTCACTCTTTGCTTCAGTCCAGTAATACTGAACCGTATTAACTTACCGTTCTAGCCATGTCTATCTCATGAGATATAAATCTTTACCCAATGCATTGGAGGGAGATATAGGTCCCGCCCATCTCATAATGAAATCATTCTTACTTGTACCACCAAATAAACATACATCATTCATAATAACTGAATGAATAAAATGGGTTTCATAAACATCATCCCATCATCAAATAATCCATATAAAAGAAATGGATATCATTTCATAATAAGAAAACTGAAACCATGTTAATCATAGAGACATGATACTTGAAACATACACATATGAAATAATGTCATCTTAGATGAAAAATGGTTTTGATAAAACACTTGAAATGAATTCTTGAGAAAAATATCTTTTCTTCTTCAAAATAATTTTCTTTACACAAAATGCCATGATCTTTTAAAATAAATGTATTTTGTTGAAAATAGTAATAAAATATTGTAGAGTAAGCTTCATGAAAATGAGGCGTTATGAAACTGTAAAAATCCGTTCACGCTGTATAAGTTAAAAATAACATTCTTCTCGTAATTCTGTCAGAAAAGTCAAAAGGTACCTCGTATGGTAAACAAAAAAAATATTCCTTACATACCATGTAGTAAAAGTCAAAAATGGGTAAAAATGACTTTAATGATACATGAAAACATTTTTATAAAACATGTACATGGATAATAACAATAACCATAGTAAATATTTACGAATAAACAATCTTGAATAAGAATGAGATTGAAATAATTATCCCTTACCTTAGGTCCGATATGCTTCCTCCGGTATAATGATTTAAATAACGTCATTGACTTATTAAAAAATAATATTCATTGTTATGATATCATATATGGTTTACTTATGACTTTATACTACCAGTTCTTTTGTAAATTCCATGTAAAAGAAGCGTTTTGGGTAAAATTGTTTTATTTATCATACGTGTTTGGAATTGTTGTTCTTGATATTATTATTAATTATATCTTGATTTACTTACTTCCAGAATGTAAATAATGATTTATATATCATATATATATTCATTATATATATATATATATAATAGATAGATAAATGAAATGAAAAACACCGTTCATGGAGACGGTATGCCGTACGTACGCATGAACGCTGATTTTGTTTCCTTATTGAATTAAGTAGATTACATAAATATATATATACATAAATCCAGTAGCATTATTACGTCATATATTTCATGATTACTTATTATATATACTTTATAATCATTCTTGAATTGTTAACATGGAAAATGAATCTCATCGCGTCGTGGAGACGGTAATCCGTACGTACGCACGACTGATGATATCGTTCTCATATTTGTTGAATGGAATTAGAGGGGATAATATAATATCTTAGAATCATTATGATGTTATAACAATAAAATATATAGTTATTCTTTACACCATTATACCCATCCAAGTAAGGTGGTGGTTGAAAAACAGATTACACCACGGTGTGGAGACGGTATTCCGTACGTATGCATGTGCGGTGATTTCGTTTTCCGTAGGATGGATATAAAGTGAAATAGGGTTGTTTCTTATTTATTATAACATATCAGTATATTAGATATACTTATGTTATTACTTTATAATGAAAAAACTAAATAAGAATAATTTGAAGAAGAAATAAACTTGAAAGAATCGTTAGAAGAGATTACCTCTTCTTCGACGCACCTCCTTTAAGCTTCCTCTTAAGGAAGTAGAGTTTCTCTTTTGGGAAGACCAGAAAATCAAGAATTTCTCTAGGTAAGTGGAGAACAGAAATGGGATGGGGTCGTCCGAGCTTCAAGGCTCAATAGGGTGTGAAGAGAAGTGGGAATAGGTGCGCTTTTTATAAGGGAGGAGAGGGGCACCTTTGGAAAAACGTAAAATTTTATTTTATAATAAAGTCAGATTCGGTATGATTTATTTCGAAGCTAAGGTGGTGATGGGTAGAAATTCTCTCAACCAATAGATTTTATATTGGTTTGGGTCATTATATTAACCTTATCTTTTAGTTTTAACTCTTAGTTAATTAGATTGACATTTACCATGTCACTTTGTATTTTTATATTATATAGTTAATAAACATACCATATACATCCAAGCGACCCAAAGTGGTCCATTAATGATAAACCTATCATGATATAAGTATCTTGTCTGAACCGTAGATTTTTAGGAATATAATAACAATTAATAATATAATATTTGTTTTACAAACTATTTTATGTCAATTTAGACACTATTTGGTAATTGATTTTTGTGAAAATCATAACAGCATGCTTAGTTCAAAAAAAGTAAATTAAATCAATACTAACATGTCATATTAACCTATAAAATTAGTGAAATTCATAAAAAGTCTCAAATTACATTTATTTGAGTATTTATAACAACAATTATGTTAATATTTCATTAATAAGATAATTACTGGATCATTATTGTGTCATAAATAAATTAAATTATATAATGCCTAAACATTATAAATAAAATACCATTATGTAGGAAATCATATTAGATTTCTAATGAATATTTATAGTCTAATTTATCTTATGTATATCTCTTTATTAAAAATGATTTAGTTATTATACTTTGATTTTAACTATTTTAACCCTTCTTTAAATAAATTAATAATACATGTCCTAATCTAATCCAAGTTGACCTAAATGGTCATATTTTATTCCTAAGGTTGTTTTTGGTCGTATTAAACTTATCCAATAGAATTAGGACATGTGTTATGGTAATAATAATATCATTTTTACCCTTAGTTACCCTATTTACTTTTAACCATGGTAAATAAAAGTAAAAAGTTACTATTCACCCAAAATTATTTTCATCTCATTGAACCACATTTTAGTCCTTGATATTAACCATGTCTCTCTGATTTTTAAAATGCCACTCATAGAAGTGGTAAAATTATGTTTTATGTGAATTTCCAAATTCTTCTAGGAGGTGGGTAAAAGACGGTGTAAAGTTCAATAAAATTTTTATATATCTAAAATTATTATAAAATGACTCCAATGAATTACATTGAACTTATATAGGTATTATGTATAAATTTTGACCTAAAATAAATTTAAATAAAATAAATAATTATTTAAATAAAAATCCGGTTTTTGAATAGTAACCTAGTGTTTTCACTATTCATCAAAAATTGAATGTTTTCAGAAAAATACCAAAAAATCACCCTAGGCTAATTTCGATATTCTGAATCCAAAAATGAAGTCCATTTTGAAATATAAAATTCATAAAATTCCAAAAGTGGGTATTACTATTCATAACAGCTATTTCATAGTAATATTATAATAATATCTCGTTTAGTGAAACTCGGTATTGCATACTACACACGCTATCGAATAATGTCTTGATTCTGTGTTACGCAAGCCAAGTTAGGGCAGCATGTAGTGAAAGCTCTGTTTTGTGCT